>NW_024121388.1:6746383-6961523 GCF_016745375.1 Pimephales promelas | reverse complement strand
GATTGACAGGTCATTTTAGCCAATCGGCGAGTGTTAGGGGTGTCTTCTAAACTCCAACAGCCAACGAGCGTGCCTGGTGAAGATCGGTACCTACCTCTCTTTGAGTGACAGTTTATCTATCCAGTTGCAACAGAGAATGAAATGACGTTATTTTCTGATAGCCAATGAATTTCTGAAAAGACTGAAATGCAGCTTTTGTGGGTGGAATCATCCGATTACATTAGAAGAATCCGTGCGCAAAGCGAGAGTGACGCGCGTGTGCGTAAACACAACAATCATCACGTGACAGGCTGCGCCGCTAAACTGGATATCGCTCATATTTTTTTCTCCCCTCCGATCTCCGATCTAGCGTTCTGGGCCGGTATCGGCGCGATACCGATGCCGTGGATCGGATCGGGACATCCCTAGTAATAATCTCAGGGTTTACTGGGTTTTACATGATTATTTTTGTATTGGTGGTGGAATACTAAAAAATAAACATTGTCATGTATTTATCTGTCTTCTTCTCACCGATTCCTGATGGTTAGAGGACAGTTACTTGAGTCGTCTCCTGTCGTTTCAAGGAATAGTACAACGGAGAGCGCGTCAAGTATAAACGCCTCGACCGTTTGGAGCGGTGCACGCGCTGTTAGTGGAGACTCGCGCTGCCTTGTTTACTTTCGCCTGCCTCTGCAGCGCGAGTCTTATTTATATATATTTTTAATTGTTTCATCCACCTATATCTGCTCTAAACAATGCGTGCCGCCATGACGGCGACTCCGACTGCCTCCGCCGAAGTCCATTAAAACCTGACAATGGACACCTCGGAGGGCATTAACCCGCTTATACCATGGTCACTTGCCAAATAAAACATTTTTAAAACATTAGTTTATATTTTAATTAGGCTAAATCTAGTTTTTACAAATAATAACTTGCCTTGCCTGACTGTTTAATAGCAACCGGAGATATTTATAGTCCGCTTAGCTCGTATCCCTTCAGGTTCACAAATGCTTTTTTTTTTTTAATGAAATACAAAGGCATAGTTTTTTTTTTTTTTATTACACATAAAACAATTAATCAAACAACAATAAAAAAAAAAAACAATTAGCTCTGAGCTCCAGCGATTTGCGCTTAACGTTATAGAGGGCAATAAATTAATCAGATCAAAGAGAGGGTCATTTGCCTCAGGCTCCTTAGGCTTGAAACGCTGTAACGTTCAGCCTTCTCCAGCCTTGGTTGTCTGGACAGCTGCGTAAAACTCCCGCAGGGTCTCATTCAGGGGTGCGTTTCCCGAAAGCATCGTTATCCAACTATGGTCGCAAGTTACGTCGTTACCAATAGCGTTCAATGGAGCAGAGCAGCAGCGGTGTAATTTTCTCCGTTTTATTTACATTTTTTCTTTCTTCAGCAGCATACCAGTCGTCAAAGTTGCCATATTCTCCATAAATGTTAAAAGAAATAGCACGAAGTCGCTCATTGTTGTATTAGGCTATAATATCTAACGTTAGATGATAGAGCATGTGACTGCCTGTTGCTATGGTTACTCACAGCTGTTGTGGGCAGCGCATTTATTTATTCATTTCGAATGGTAAACAGGCAGTTTCACCAGAACTACTTTACTAGGTGTCCTCTATCACTTTTTAACGGACACCCTGCAGCCAATCAGAATCGAGTATTCACCCAGACCATGGTATAAATGGTTTTATTGCACACCTTCCAGCCAATCAGAATCGAATATTCAGACATAACATGGTATAACAGTATTTGTAATTTACATACAGCATACAGCCTAATAACATACAGCCTCGTGAGCTTGGAAACCACAATGAACTTTTTCTGCCTAAATAAAGTAATGATTACTATATTTATAACTAGCATGTCCCTGCATTGTAAGTTAGACTTGCGAGGAGTGAACATTTAGACATAGAGACAAAGTATCAAACGTATCTTGTGCATAAAAGTTAGCTTTTCTTTTACACGTGTGTGAAATCCAACGACGTTGCAGACTGTCGTTCTGTAATGGATTTAGAATCGCTAAATAGTAGGTTTTCGAAGGCAGGCAGCAACTGATGATTGAAAATGGTTTGATGTAGGTTGATGGAAAGAATGTAAAAAAGTGCAGGTAAAGGGATAAGCAAGCTGACATTGTAATTATAAGGTAGCTTATAAGGCAATCTAGGGACTAATTATTATTTTATTTATCAGAACTTTAACATATTTTGATGTTCCTCATTCTGTTGTGACAATAAAAGAAACAAGTTTCTTTTTAAAATGCTTTATCATATTATTTTAGTTAACTCATAAATAACTACAAATAACTATGTTAGGGAAATCTGTTAATATTTTGTTGCGCGTTTCTGAAAAAAAAATAAAAAATAAATATCGGCCGATATATTGGATTTTAAAACACAAAAATATTTGTATTGGTATCGGCCTTCAAAATCCTTTATTGGTCGGGCTCTAATATCAATTGGCAAGACTTATAAATGTGTAATTGATAAACTTTGGTGGCGATGCAACACTGGCCTGATCAGGACAGTGACAGTCCCTCCATCTGTGCCGAGCGTCTTTCATGCTCTGCTCGAGCCCTGCAGTATCATATGTGAAATAAGAGCTTTACCTCCTGACCTTATGCCCTGACTAAAGACCGTTCAGTCAGTCCTGTTTGGTGTACCGGCACATGCAGGTCATTGGGCCGTAATTTGGATGATTAGCCTGGGCTATATGAAAACAATCTCGTAAGACCCTGAACGCAGCTCACTATCTTGTTGGCTTGATGTGTGTCCCGTGCCGTGGTTACTGTAGTGTCAGGACATAGATTGCCTTGGTTGTGTGGGACAAGAGGTCAGATGTTAGCATTAAAGGCCAATTTATACTTCTGCGTCGAGGGTACGCCGTAATGTGCGGCGTTGGCTACGCACGTAGGCGACGCCGTTATGAGCATTTATACTTCTGCGTTCAGGTCTTGGTTGCTCTGCAGTACTGCTCCGAAACGCTAGTTGGCGGCGGAGAGTTTTAATGTGTTTAGATTCCTCGCGGCTAGGTTACTACAAGCAATAGCGATTGAAAGAGAGTGGATCATGTTGGAGTTGGAGCTTATTGAGGTGGAAAAACAGTTCACTTTAGTGAAATTACTAAAACTGAAAGGCAGAAATGAGAGAAGACGTCGGAGGAGATGGTACGTGTGGAAATCATAGACAGTGGTGGAAATGCGTGAGAAGGTACGTGCGGAAATGCGTAGGAGGAAATGCGATGATACCAAGCCGACCAATCACCGATCTTGCGGTCCGCGTCGTCGCGACGTGTAGTTACATTTTTGAGGAGGTGCGCGTCAGGCGACGGCGAAGGGTACGCGCAATGGGACGCGTCTGTGCGTATGCTACGCCGTACCTACTGCGCGCACCCTACGCAGAAGTATAAATTGGCCTTAATATTGTCTCTAGGTTTTGTGAGAGCGTATGATCATCACAGCACACAACTTTGTGACCACTTATCATTTTAATAGACTATTTTAATCCTCTTGCCCTAAGAACCAACCATGCACAATGCTTTAAAACCCTCTTTCTTGTCATCTGTTTAGGAGCCTCGAGGTTATTGCATGTGCTCTTCAAAAGCACTGGGTGTTTTCTGTGGATTGGCCCACAATAGTCACATTATAATCTTGCTATGGAGAGGCCTCAGGAGACATTTGTTGCTATTTTTGAATATTGTTTATACTTATTGACCTAGTTCATCTGTTTCATGTTGGCTAAATACATGTAGATTTCTTGTGCCGTTACACTAATGTGTTTGTTAAAATAAATGTTTTGGCCATGTGATGAAGTCTTTATGAATACAGAAAACACACAATATGAAGTCTGTTAATTGCTGTCATTTATAAGTGTTGGGCAACAATCATTACACATTTTAGAAGAACAAATAAAAACTCTCAAATTACATGAATAATTACATGTTAGTTTCCTCTTTTTTAAGACTGCAGTTCCTGTAAGAGGTCGACCAAAAGTGGATTTTTCCGATATCAAAAACTAGGTTGGTCTGGCACTGGCCGATAACTGATCATTATTACAAAAATAAAAAAGTGCTGAACAATGAAAGTGTACTGTATTTAATATTAACATGTATATATTTATTTAATTTAACATGAAGTATTAACATATTAATAAAACATTGATCCTTCATGTTAGTTCACAGTGCATTAACTAATGGTAACATTTCAAATTTAAAAATGTATTAGTAGGCTAAATGTTGAATTATGAACAATACTTATACAGCATTTATTAACCTTAATGTTGTAGATGTACTCTTATATCCTGTCATGCTTAAAGATGGGCATCTTTAAATGTCTATACATGAATACTCTGTACAGTGAAGATAAAGCAAGAACTGAAATCGGATGCATTTCTGTTTTGTTTCTGTCGGCTGCATTAATATATCAATTTGCTTTCTCACGTTTTCTAATTTTACTTACAAACGAATGCATAGAAATGCCCAGCTGGATATAAACTAATGCAATATGGTATCAATCATGAAATTAAACATTGTTTTCACACTGTTTTAGTTGTTTGTGGTAGTACTAATGTACTATTAAAGATGAACTGAACTGAAAAATATCGACGTTGAAAACGTGTTGTTTATGACAATTAAAAGTAAATTACACTAAACATTTTTTAAAAATATATGTTAATATAGCTTTTTTAAGCAACGCAAAATTGCGCTTGTTAGCGCTGGCAGTTCCGATGACGTCACTGGCATGGTAGGACCCGCGGAGCGCCATAGACAACAGCTGTAGGTCCTGTATACACAGACGAAAATGAGCGCTTTTAACGGCATGGATTACGCATTTGAGCCCGTGAGGGACAGGCCGGTAGTGTCTGACTACCACCACATGGAGGACGATCAGTTTCAGGCTTCACTTGCAGTACAGGATCGTTTGGGGGAAAGTGACTGTGGGCGCGAGCGCTGTGGAGCATAGACACTGCACGGAGACGATCTGTTGCAGAGAGGTCAACATGGACATTTATTGATCGGCGAAAAATGCATCACCATGCACCGTTCATTTCGGATGCTGTTCGGTGAGAGAAACGTGTTGAAGGAGGCTATGCTGTCTCTAATGGATGTCCGAGCTGAGACGCTGGACCGCCCCATAAGTAGCAGGGTATTTTACGAATAGGTGACGGCTGGGCTAACTTGTTAGACTTTTCTCAGATTGTTTAGATTAACAGCGTACTGGCAGTTCACTCTATGGGCGAGGGTGCATTTAGGAAGGAGAAAATCCCATCCTTTACAGTGAACTATACATCAGGGATCTTTTCCCCCTCACCCGAATATAAAGGATTCGAGTAACGTTAACGTGATGCATTGAACTTGTAACTTGTGTAAATAAAACATTTCGTGCATTGTCAGACGTTTCATGTACTCATTGACGAAAGTACACATCTCTAAATGGTGTGTCGCTAAAAAATCTGTTTCCTCAGCCATGTCAGCGAGCCTCAGACTGTTTACAAGCTACGGCTGTTCTGCTGGTGCGGGTAGGCAACGGAGTGGCTTACCATGCCAGTGACGTAGTCGAACGTTGAAATCCAACATGGCGGCGCCCGTGTAACAAAAACAACACTTTCAATGTACCATTTTATCCCTTTTAACAAATTCTGCCATTTTAAAAATTGTACCAATGAGAATAAATAAAATACATCTGTTATATCACCTTTTCTCAAATTTTAGTTCAGTTCATCTTTAAAGTCCTCTCAGGTTTGATGGCAAACATGATGTTCTTTCTCTACTAATGCAGCATCTAGTCCACAAATAAATTACTTTATAATGAAATGAAAACATGTACTGTATACATACTGTTTCTTTATCTGTTTTGAATTCACATCTGATGTGTCCCGCTCTCACTTGTCAAAACAAACACCACAAGGCCTTTAAATGGGCCGCTCTAATATTGTATAATGACAGCAGACACATCTCAGCATCTTCAACAATGGACTCAACCTGGACTTAAAACTTGAAACTATTGGTATGGATAATTGCAAAATAATCAGCAAAACTGATCAATCTCTAGAACTTTATTATTTATCTATTTCTAAGTGCTGGATCGATATTATTTTTCCAATTTCTGAGTTAAAAATAAGTCATTATAGTCATTAAACTTGACAATATAATTGAAAGCAAGTCATAAACAGCCAATATTATATTGTTTTTATTCATCGTTTATTAATACTTGCAGAATAGTAAAAATGCATATATAACTTTCAATTTAAATTAACTTATGTTGAAGTGAAAACTATGTTCCCATAAACCCATTATAATGTGTTTTTTCTTAAATGTCTTACACAGCAAATATTATTTACAGAAATCAATGTGTTATTTTTCCCCAGCCTGAAAAAATGTGAAATAGTGATTCTAGCAATAGGCAACTTATGTTCCTGCCAGAGGTCTAGTTATTCATAAGGGCTTTTCTTCCATTGCTCTGCCCTGTTTTCCATCTGCAGGACTCGAGGAACGGCACGGCTCATTATGCAATAATTACTGCGGACTAAATGGCAAGCTGCAGCTCTCTTCTGTCATTTTTATTGTACGTATGTGCATAAGAGACCGAGAGAGAGAGATAAATGCTTCAGTGCAGGTTCTGCAGCTCCAGTGTCTGTCACATACCGGTTTGATTTGCAGGAGTTGTGACAACTTTGAGATCGAGATAATCGAATAGCTCTCAACAAATGTGAGATGTGTGACGCTGTCGAATGTGAGACATTTGACAGTGTGCTGCTAAAGTGGCAGCTCTGAGTGGGCAGTGTCTTGTAGTACGGCTGGGCGGTATAGTGACTTTGTACAGTAAATCTATATGTTTTTATAAACGGTAAAGAATGAAGCATTACCGTTTATATCGATATACAGTAGGCTTGGGCGCTATTACGGTAATATCGTATACCGCGGGATCTAAAAATAGCAACGGTATCATTTTCAATATCGTCATACCGTCAAAAAAAAACAATGCACTTAAATAGGAGACAAGGAATCCTTGTCTCCTATATAATTGCAATGTTTTAAATACAATTTATATAATGGCTAAAATGCTTATATCTGGTTCTCATGACGTGACAGTGTGGTGACGAGAGAGTGGGGGAGAGAGGGCAAAGATTGCAAGTTGCGCACTGTGACTTTGGTCTCGAAGAAGAACACGACTTCTGCAGTTTGGCAGGGATGGGCATTTCAAGCAAAAATAATATTTAAAGATTGCCTGGTATTATTCGATTATTATTTGAAAATTGTGCCCCACCACCACATGCACGCCACATATGCATGTAGTCTACAGCGGGGCGGACCGTCCGTGTGACGCTTAAATATAAGCTAGGGTTGAAAAAAAAAACGTATTCCTTTCATATTTTTTTAATAATATGATGTTTTTCTATCTATGTTGATTTTATGAAAAGGGAACTTCATGAGATGACTAAGATAAGATCATAAAATGCGCAATATCGGAAAACATTTGGAAGGAGTCAGTCAGACATGATTATGACCACTTATTACGTTTTGTTTTGTAGAAATCCTTTCTTTAAAACGAATTTCGTTTTGAATAAATTGCATCTTCATTTTAATTTTTTTTTTCATCAACAAATTTCCTGGATTAATTAATAATAAGCAAATATAGTGATCAGATTCAGGACACGCGCCGGCGCGTGACTGGAGCGCGACTCATGAACTGAACCTCGAAACAAGATCTGAGAAGTGTATATATAGTAAGCTTGAAATGTCTTCTTTAACAATCTAAAAGAAATTAGCTGCTCTCTGCTTATGTTTAGGCTAATTCATATGAAGTGTGCATTACTCTTTATTCGCGTTCACTACCGCGCAGATGCGAGTTTGCATGCAATCTTTATCTTTGCAGCAATTGACATAGAAAACACGTTGGGTCAGTCAGACATGATTATGACCAGTTATTACGTTTTGTTTTGTACAAAGCCTTTCTTTAAAACGAATTTTGTTTGAATAAATTGCATCTTCATTTATTTTATTTTTTTCATCAACGAATTGCCTGGATTAGGCTAATAAATAAAAAGCAAAGATAGTAGCCTAATCAGGACACGCGCCGACGCGTGACTGGAGCGCGATTCATACATGAACTGAAACTCGGCATATAAGATACATGTCTTAATGATCTGAGAAGTGTATATATATGTAAGCTTGAAATGTCTATACTTTTAAACAAAACAATTACAAGCTAAAAGAAATGGGCTGCTCTCTGCTATATGGCTTATTCATATGAAGTGTGCATTAGGCTACTCTTTATTCGTGTTTTCATACCATGAAGATGCCAGTTTGCATCGTCAATGCAATCTTTATCTTTGCAGCAACTGACATAGAAAACACTAGTTTATTAATAAATTTTTTTTTATCTCGGCTCCACTCGGCTCGCGTCGAGAGCTCGTGGCGCGTGATCTTCAGAAATGCGCTGCCCTCTCTAGAGGAAATATCACCACTCTGCTCACATTCTCTGGTGTGAGACAATGTGTATCTCTAATAGTTGATTGACAGCTTTTAGATGCATTATTGGAACCGACACTCTCTGGTTGAACGTGTCATCATGTGTGATGCCGTCTGAGCCTTATCTCGTAATTTTTAATTAGTCACATTAGTCACGCGGTAATACCGTATACCGCGGTAAAATAGGGAGGATGTTTGACGGTATGAAAATTTGGATACCGCCCATGCCTAATATACAGTAGTTTGATATTAGTACACAGGATTAGTTGCTGTGTGGAAAGTGCATAATTCATAATATGTTTTATATTAAGGGCTTCAGAATAACTTGTACGATATAGTTAGCTTGTATAGTTTAGCGTGGCTTGCCCCGTCAGATACGGCTTAATGCATTCGAGAGGTGGTGTTTTCCTCACTGCATAACTTGCGTTTCACAGGTAGATTCTCCATCCGTCAATGTTAGAAAGTCATGCATTGCAAATATCTCCATTTTGCTGTCAGGAGTGGATGAGCCTTATGTAAGCGAGTTTCCTCTAAACTTCACACACTTCAGTGAATGAGCGCCACTGCGCACATGCGTGCCATATGGACAAAACTGCAATGGAGTTGGAGCGCCATAAATCTGACTAAATATAGCTACATTTTGGCAAAATATTTGTTGATGGACATTAAATGTGTCATTTGTAGGATTTTAAACGTACAAGTATGTTTTTGGGATAGCAGCGTCTGTAAAGTGATTATTGTAATGGCTAATATAAGTACCAAGCTCAGATGAGTAAATGTGTTCCTCTTCTTCTCTTGTTCGCTTTTGTTTTTAATTTAATTTTTAATTTAGTGATCCTAAATTAAAACACAATATTTTTGTTGTTAGTAATGTTGTTAAATATAATGTAATGTTATTTTAACCCTTTTTTTGCACAAAACACTGCCTAGATGGTTACATTCACTATATTTGTTTTCATAGCCTTGAACATGAACGCTGTTCGTCGAACTTTGGGCAGGATGTTTTTTTGTTTTTTTTCTTAAATAAGTACAGATAACTTTTTCTCCAAATAGAAAAATAATAAAATACATTTAGCCATTTAGCCAAAAATACTGAGCCATATCACCCTATCTTGTTGCAGTCCTTTTTATGCCGTTCTCATGTTTTCTTGCTCTCTGTTTTTTTTTTTACCATCCATTCAACCTTTATAATTGTTGCCCACCCGTCATTATCGTCAAATAACAATATTTGTCTTAAACATGTGATCGCAGACTGGCCCATCATGCTTTAGACTTAATTCAGGGCAGATTAGTTTAGTTTAGGGTCCAATTATCACTATTAACTATGACTTGTTCCTTAATAAACTCCTAGTTACTGCTTATTAATAATTAGGAAGGTGGTAGTTAAGTTTAGGTACTGGGATGTAGAATATGATCATGCAGAATAAGGCATTAATATGTGCTTTATAAGTACTAATAATATCCTACTAAAAAGCAAACAAGTCAATAGTGAGAATTTTTTAGCATGGGCGTAGGGGTGCAAATCTTTGGCTTGTTTCTAGATTTAAGGCCATTGCACACCGAGTCCGAAATTCGCATCCGAAATTTTCACACGTTAAAAAAAAAATTCGACCTCACGTTATGTCAGTCACGCTTGCACACCGCCTCCGAAACTTTCGTCCGTCATAAAAATCATTGCACATATGCGCCGTGCTTTCAGTTTCGGTTTTCAATTCGATCAAGTGTTTATGTTCTCTTCTCTATATTGGATTATGAAATTAATAAACCTCCCCTTTCAATCAGATTGAAATTTAGGATCGAATAAGGTGTGATTGACCAGCCTATTCGATAACTAATGTATTATTTGGGCACAATATACACAATAACAGCCTAGCTGTTCTGTCTGCCCAGCGCTTCCAACGGGCCGCGCGCGGGTGTGTGTTTGTCCGTGTGTGTGTGTGTGTGTGTGTCCATACCTGGTCCATTTCAGACACACTGCCAGTCTCCGTTCAGAATCGATTGGTTCACGGAAATTGGTGGTCTTGTTTTTAATATGTGGCTCCAGAATCGCTAGCAAAGCATCGAACTTTCCCACTGACATTCTGAGGTAAATTTTGAATCGCTCAGGACAAATTCGCAACTCCTTGATAAGGAACTCGACTTCCTCTCGGCGCAATTTCAGGATTGGATGGACGTAATATTTTCTCTTTCTTCCATTTTCAATAAGAGAGAGGGCAAAAATCATCCTCACTGCTTGACGAATCCATTTGGTATTTTTGCGTTTTTTCCCGCAAAGGTTTAAGAAATACGCAACGGACTCGGTGTGCAAGGTTTCTATGCGTGACGAATTTTTAAGCTGACGAACACGAAAATACGCATACGAATATTCCGTGCTCGGTGTGCAATGGCCTTTAGTGTAAAGGTTCTGCATGAGAGCTTTACTTTAGTATGTGTTCTGATTGGCCAATAGAAATAAAATACTGGGGTGTATCTGAGGCAACGTAAATGAAATTTTGCAATTCAGAGGACATGTACTGTAATACATGTTCATGATGGGTGGTTTTGAAAAATAAAGTACAAAATGTATGATTTTTTTGAGCATCATTGATTAGAGTAATTTTGCATATTCACTTAAAGGTACAATATGCAGGATTTTTGCAGTAAAATATCCAAAAACCACTAGGCCAATGTTATATAATTTGTTTTGTTGATTACTTACAATATCCCAAATGTTTACAACTATTAGTAAACCCTGAGAAAATTGCGATTTTTAACCAAGGAAACGGGGCGTGTGAGCAGGGGTGAGGAGTCGCCAGTCAATGACGTCGTATCTGCGTTACCCCCGGTTTCCACCAGGTTTGACCTTGTACTGCAACAGTAACCATGGCGACAGACGTGGACAACTGGGTCGGTTATGTCCTTTATGCGTGCTCAACAGCGTGAGCGTCCCTAGCAGGGTTTTATTCAAACATTATGGACCATGGCAAGCAGACTTTGAGACAAAAAGAGGACTAAAACGAAGATCAACATCTTTCGGGATGCCGAGAGCTCCACGTCCGCGACTAACTCCGACTTGACAGACTTGGTGGAGTGTTGCATGTTACTTGAGCAAACAGGTGAGCAAATTAATGTGAATGTTGAATGTTGTTAGTTAGGTTGTTTGTTGGCTTTATGAGACTAACTAAGCTAGATTAACATTAGAGAATAACATACCGATCATATTTTAACTTTTCATCATGTTGAACTACTAAAACATTGATTAGTTTTACTCTAGCTTAGTTAGTCTCATAAAGCCAACAAACAACCTAACTAACAACATTCAACACACAAATGCAGTTTAGTGTGATAGTGAAACTGTTAGAGCACGTGAAACTGCACTGCGTTACCTCGAGTTTAATTCCTCTAATAAACTGACCTGTGAGCAATTCAGCATGTAGTTTGGTAGAATTAAATGTCCTTATTCCTTTATATCCGCGGGACTCGCGTTGCGTGTGGCGCTGGTATACGTCTAGCAATCGCGCCCTGCTTCACACCACAGTCATGTTAAAAACATCAGTGTAATCACTCATCCATAAAAGATCCATCAGCTTGACGACAAGATCCATAATTCCGCTTAATGCATAATATACGTCATTATATACGTCTTTGTTATTGTAAGAGGTTAGCGACCCCTGGTGGCGAACCAATCTTGCATATTGTACCTTTAATAATTTGACAAACGAAATAGTGACTAGACAAATCTGAGAATACTTGATGTAACGAGTGCCGGCAGTCGTGCACCGGTACAAATGGCACACTCAGTCTCACAAGTGTCACTCATCCAATTCAAACGCTCACCAGAGTTACAGTACTGTATGTCCCCTGTGGTGAAAGTAATAACAGTTTAGCTTGCAATTATCTTAATGGCTCAGAGATGCTTAATTATTACTGATTTGCATCACTTAAGCTAAACACAATCCTAAAGAGAGTCGTATCGGGTCCTAATAGGACTGGAGCAGTTTTGGTGCCACTAATGGACATTTCTCTGCTGTTCAGAAATTTGGGGTTTGAGGTTTTTGTAATGCTTCTTTAATGAGTCTCTTCTGCTCACCAAGACTGCATTCATTGCATCAAAAATGCATTATTACTAAATCAAAAGGAAGGAACAGCATTTATTTGGAATATACATCTAGAAATAGAAATCTTTTTGTAACAAGAAATTGATAGAAATCTTGATAGACGTCTTTACTGTCACTTTTTATCAATTGAATGCTATATATAAATAACTTAAACTTTAATAAGCATTAATCTAACTATGATAAACTATGCAGTGTCATTTTACATTTGATTACTAAATTAAATTTCTTTTCAGACAGAGCGACAGACTTAACTGAAAAGTAGCTAATTTTAGACCTTCCTGAAATTAAAGCACTGTGTATATAGGCTAATTCGTATCTTTGTTTAATTGTATTCTTTGTTTGACCATGTGTTTGTACTTGTTTTTGCCTATCTCATGTATATGCACAACAAATAGATATTTTAAACATTTTGTGACTGGCCTAAAATGTAACTGGTTGTAGGTTGCATTAACACCTAGCGGTGGATGCACAGTTTGAAGATCCAGTCATTGATGTCACAAAATGCATTTAAAAAAAAAAAAAAATTCACGATCACCATGACCAAAGTTGTCCTTTTTTTTTTACACTGAATCTTGAAAAAAAAAAAAAAATAGACCTACCTTCCGACCCTTTTTAAAAAAAAAAATTGCTGTTACTGCAAACCAAAATATTTTTTAAGGATGGCCTAAAAGGTCTTTAAAAAAAGGTCTTCTTTATGGAGTTGACTCTAATATCTCAAAACACAGTATTCTTATTTTTGGTCCATAACCATATATATATATATATATATATATATATATATATATATATATATATATATATATATAGCAATGTACACATTTTGAAGCATCAACGAAAATACATTTATATCTAATGCATTACACATTTGAATTCATTTGGAACAGTTGAGAAATGTATACCACTATATCATTGCCCACCTCTGTAGTTTCAGCCGGTATATTGCCAACCCCTAATACACAAGAGTGGTCAAATAAATGATTAGCCATCAGTATCTGCCTCAAGTTTCATAATGGGTGCACCCCCACCATTTATCATTGTCTTCTGACTCTGATTATGTAGTTTCATGCTTTTATATGCATACTAGACTAGTGCAAATTTGATTTGATTAGATCAATATGTAAGCAATCCTGTGCATTCATCAGCAGAAAACCTGCTGGCAGCAGGCCATCGTCTTCCTCCATTCCTCCTCTCATCACTCCCAGAGCTTTTCCTCTGGCATTGCATAAGATCTCCGAATCACACACTCCCACTTCAGACTGCTGGCCTGGTACAGGATGATGAGGTTCATGGCCTGCAGCTATTCTGGAAATCCTGCTGTCATCCGCCAGCATAAAGCATTGTTGAAAGAATT
The DNA here is from genome assembly GCF_016745375.1 of Pimephales promelas. The sequence goes on along the minus strand of NW_024121388.1, from coordinate 6,947,615 downwards.
CAGCAGGGTTAAAGATACGGCACACACGTTTCATGCATGCACACAATCGAGATGCAGGACACCATCAAAGAGTTACAAAAATCATGCAAATCTCACAGTAATAGCTGTTTGTTTGAGATCTCCTCTGCAATTAGATTCCAGCTATTGTGCCGTTTGTGTTTGTTGACATGTGAAACGGGATGTTATAATGTTCTGGTGGAGCTGCTGCAGTGCCGCTCTCCGTGGATCCCGTTTAATATAGATTCATTGAAGCTGTCATCCGTGCCCCAGATTTTAGTCCTGCGTTTTTATTCCGTCCCCTACGCTGCTCAAAAATGGATCAATCCCCCATCCTCTCCTCGTTACCGTGCCGTCCCCCTCGACGGACAGGGTCTGCTGCTGTGTGATTTTAAAATGACAAATTAGCCTGATTTGCTGACTGAATATTTTAGTTTTTCCTTGCGTTAATAGTGAAAAGTAGTTGTGGTATTTGATATAAGAGAATGTAAAATTAATGATTATATTATTATATATTTCCCTTTTAAGGCCTATGTTTAGTCTGAAATTGATCGTTGAGAGAGAAAAAGCAATAGCCATTTGTTGTGAATATTTAAAACTGATTGTTAATTTATATGTACCAAAATAACAATACATAGTAACATATATTTAGATATTTCCATTTACACTTTAAATACATTTAATACATTTTAATATGTGAAAAAAGCCACATGGGGATAGGCCTGTCGCGATAGTCGATAAATCAATTAATCACGTTTTTATATTAAATTATATATTAAATTAATGTGTGTTAATGCTTTAATAACAAATAGTTCTTCATAGGGTATGGTCAGGTTTTGTTTACATCCATTTTATTTATTGTTTTTGGTATTTATTCAAGTGCATTTTTTGTTAACAGAGACTGAGAGTCCATTGCTTTTATTGTTTTGTTCATTTATTCTGGATATTTAAAATGTTTTCCATTTTCAGTGTTAAATGGTCTTTAGAAATAAAAGTTTATAGATCTTTCAAAAGGTGTACCTGCTATGCCATTATCATTAAATTTAGATGTAAATGGTCTCTGAACGACAATATTATCATTTATCGCAATAATTTCTTGGACGATTTATTGTCCAGCAAACCTTGTTATCGTGACAGGCCTACCTTGGGACTTTATGATGCAATTTAATCACTGAATCAAAGTTTTATATGCAAGAACAGATATTTATCAAAAGTTTTTCCATTGTTACAAAGTTCTGTTTCAAATAAACGCTGTCCTTTAGAATTATTCTATTAATGAACTTTCCATTCATCAAGAAATTCTGAAAAATCTACAATAATATTAAGCTGCACAATAGTTTTCAACAATAGTAATAAGAAATGTTTCTTGAGGAACCATATCAGCATATCAGAATGTCTGAAGGATCATGCGACACTGAAGACTGGAGTAATGATCACAGGAATAAATTACATTTTAAAATATATTATCATATATTATATTACCCATCCCTAGTACTTGGTCATCTGATTCCAGTTGAGCCATTATGGTCTTATAATTGCAGCAGTGTAATGCCTTGGCAGAACAGTGTTACTTTCTATAAGCTCATGCAAGGACACACAGTTCACAGCACTTGGACAGACACAAGGTTCATGGGCAAGGTGAGAGGAGGGTGTAAATGAGACTCTGGTGGACCAGAGAGCCTCTGCTTAAATGGTGTGTTGGTGTGAAACTGCACAGTAAGAGGTATTAGAAATCTTCCCTGCGAGGTTTGCAGGTTGGTTTGATTGACAGTTGTGCCGGACAGGTGTCACTCAGCCTGTTTTGTTTATTGTGTCTTCTATTCCAGATGCCCCGCCCTTGGATCGAGAAGAACTGTTTGTCCAGAAACTGCGGCAGTGCTGTGTGCTTTTTGATTTTGTGACTGATCCACTAAGTGATCTCAAGTACAAGGAGGTGAAGAGAGCCGGCCTTAATGAAATGGTGGAGTACATCACACACAACCGTGAGGTGGTCACAGAGTCCATCTACCCCGAAGCTGTCATCATGGTGAGAGGGCACAAATATCCCTATGCAGACATACATCAATGAATCCCATTTAGGGGCTGCGATTATGCCAAAAAAATAAAAAAATAAATCATTCATATAATCAATTCTATCAGCGTTACTTTGGTCAGTATTATAATCATGAGAAATTAAAGGGATACTCCACTTTTTTTGGAAATAGGCTCATTTTACAACTCCCTCAGAGTTAAACAGTTGAGTTTTACCGTTTTCAAATCCATTCAGCTGATTTTCTGATATTTAGAAGAATATCAGTAACCAGACAAATTCTGGTCTCATTGACTATAGAAACTGTCTGGTTACTGATATTCTTCTAAATATCAGAAAATCGTCTGAATGGATTTGAAAACGGTAAAACTCGTTTGTGGTAAAATGAGCCTATTTCCAAAAAAAAGTGGAGTATCCCTTTAAGACGATAGGCATGGACGATTATTACCAAAGTCTAATGAGTTGGGGCAGTGTTTCCTCTAGGATTTTTTCAAGCTGTGGGGGCGTGGCCCACGAGTGATATTCCCTTAGGCCACGCCCCCTTGTCTCCCCCAAAGTATTATAAGCGATCATGCGCATCCCGTGTGCAGAATGATGCACTTGAAGCAACACCAAGTCACAGCACGCAACGCTTCACATTGAAAAGAACATAGCGAAGGGATGATATCTATAATCTATGCTTAGTAGGGCTGCACGATTTGGGGAAAATGTCATATTGCCATTATTGAGCCAATATTGCAATTGCGATTTGCGACTCTGATATAATAAAATGGTTTCATGAATCCAACTTGCTTGGTTCTAAAGTAAAATGCACACACAGATTACTGTTTATTTCTCAACTCAAACTAAAAACAATAACAACAATAAATGATAACACCTATAATGATCAATAAACCATCAACCAAACCAACATTACAGTGATTCCATCATTACAATTGAAAGCTATCAACTTTTTAAAAAATTATTAGGCTTAAAAAAATTATATAACAGCTTTTAAATTAAGTGAACTTCAAACAATCCCCACATAAACCCATAATAAAAAAACATATTTACCTGTGCCCTTCCTGTCTTAACAGGTACAGAAATTGAATAAAGTTATCAAACAGTCTGCGCTGCATGAATCATAAATTATATATAGAATAATCCTTATTAAAGCTACAAAAGTTCTTTAGTCAAGATCAGTGAGTAATTTTCTAATTTCCCTTTGTTCTTTTAACTTTACTGACAGAACGCTTTATTCGCTGCTGGCCCTTTAAGAGAACCCGTTGCCGAAGACGCGGATCTCACACGCGCCTCATAGCGCACAACTCTTTTCATCCATAGACTTTTCTTATGTTATGAAGATACTAGACAAAACGACATTTTGGCATAATTGTGTGTGCTATTGTTCGTTCAAGCTCGAAAGAGAAATGTTTATTCTGGCACGCGGTCAGTGCATGCGCATTATGCGAGTCTCATCTATTCTAATCTAGGGCACTCACAGGCAGCTTTTCACTTCTTTTCGTGCAAAATGCGAAAAGGCATTTGCACCAATAAGAGGGGGATCTTGTAACACTAGTCAAAGGATGACAAAAAAGAAGAGATGCTGCGTTAATAGCCCTAATTTGTTTATTTCATAAAATCGCGGCATTTTGCGTTATATAATTGCATAAGTTTGAGATCGCTATTACGTCTGCGATATGATTAATCGTGCAGCACTAGTGCTTAGTGTATTCTAAAGGGCAATAAACTCCACTCCAGCAAGATAGTCATTTTATGCAAATCATAGACCTTTATGCTTTATCTACTAAATAAAGTATAATATCAGGAACATTGATCTTGAAGAGAGTGTCGTCGTGTTACTGTCGCAACCGAACGCGACGCGCTGTGTGAATGCTGATGCATGGAGAATGACTGAGGCGAGATGACTTTCCGTTAACTTTAACTTAGAGACTAAAATATTAATTTTACCACACATTATGCTATTGAATGACTTTAGAAGTCTTGGAATATAGTGCGAAAACTTGATTGTGCTTTACAAAGTTTTTTATGCCTTTAGTGGGGCTTAACAAAATAAATAACACAATATGCAGAATTTCAGACGTCACTGAAAAGCTGCAGCCGTGGCGGGAGGATTTTAAGTGTGCCGGCCCGCCACAGGAGAATGAATGTAGCGGAAACACTGAGTTGGGTTTTTTTTCTTAGATTCTTATTAAAGCTCTTTGTCTTTTGTTGTTTGATTAAAGTGCCTCATTTATGGTTTTCGAATATTCCCTCATGCAGTGTGTAATATAGCTGTTTGTGAATATGAATGCTCTGCAAAGTTGTAGGGTCGAAAGTGCACGAGAAATAAAGCTATTGTCTCCCAAAAGAAAGAATCCCACTGCGTAACGGTTCTACATCACGAAAATACATTTGCATAATGCCCACCTTAGTTGTATGCTGTCCACCCGCGAAATTGACCAGCCCTCAAACACGTCATTTTACACGTCACACGACTGCTTCTCAAATCTCTGAGTTCAACGCGGGATTCGCAAAACGCTTGCTCTTGAAAGATGGGTCAGTACCCAGTTTATTTGGACCAGCTTGCTCCTCAGAATCACAACCTGTTAGCATGAATAAATATTGATGTATATATTTTTTACCTGGTTTTCAGATACGTAGTTTCGTGTTTTTTATTGTGTAGGCCTCCAGCTAACCAGCTAACTCACGTTATTACTGTCTTACTTATGCTGAGCAGCTGTGGGCCACTATTACATAAAACTGTCTTTTAGGGCTGGGCATCGTTAAAAAATTTCAATACGATACTTGTTTACCAATGACATATTATTATGTATTTTATTACGATTACATTACATATTACCTAAAAAAACCCTCTTTTTTTTTTAGTTTGTTGACTTTTTTTTAGACTCAGTGACTCGTAGAGTTATTTATAAATGTCATTGTAGTGATCAAAGTTGGGTTTTAAGGGATCAAATTGTTGAATACATAGGGGCCTTTTAAGCCTTGTTCACACTACAGGATTTTAAAACGTCGGGCTGAACTGTGCGGTTCACACTACATGACTTACTCTCAGTGAAATCAGGAGTGTTCAAGTTGTTTAGCCGTTCACACCACACAACACAACGTGATTGATCCACAACAGGAGGTAACTCACTACACGAGTTGACAACGCACTACATAGAGATACAACCACGATCGGATGATAAGAGCAAATCATTTGTGACTCAATGAGAGCTGTTTCAGTACTATGTTACGTCTAAATCATGAAAATAATCAAATAAATAACGATTTGACAACAACTCTGTCACCCAACGATTCTATCTGGTCTAGAAACCATGTTTTGTCACGAAAAACCACGCAATAAACGAACCACAAATGACGCGAAACTGCAGAGAAGAACACAACACGCGAATATGGACGTCAGACAGAAACTAGTGCTGCACACTGTTTGCTCGACGATCTGCTCTGAGAAAAAAAAATGCAAAAAAGAAAAGAAAAACTAAGATTTACCTGGTGTCCTCAACCCATGCGTTGATTGGCTGTACTCATGACATCACTTTGAGTTTGAGTAGCGCAACAGCTCTGGATATCTACTGTAGCAGGCTAGATATTTTTCTGGGCTCGGCGACGCGTCTGCGAGGCGCCTGCGAGCGTTTTCGCTGCGTTGTTGGCTCTTTCATACTTACAAACAGATTGGCAGGGCGTTCATCGTCCGCTAATCTCCCGCGATTTGCACGCGATAACACCCTGACCTGTCGGCGAGCTCAACGATTTGCAAATCGGGCATAAATTGGGCTTAAAATCCTGTAGTGTGAACTAGGGCTGGGCGATATATCGAGTATCTACGATGTATCGTTATATTTTTGAAACGATATGGAATGAGGCAATACCGTTTATATCGATACAGTAGTTTGATATGAGCACATCTGAAAAATAGCGGAGGTTGCAGTGTGAGCTGCTGCAGTGAAAGTAGCTAGGCTACGTAGTACAATTTGTCCTAAACATGACACAAGCTTATATTAATTGCGTCAAAATCACTTTGATATAGTTAACAAGTTTAAGGCAGCTTGCCGCCCTGTCAAATGCTCTGACAGACACTGTTGCTGACTGACAGATATACTTGCGCTGTTTAATGCGTTTGAGATGTGGTGCTTTCCTCAGTGCTCAACTTACATTTCACAGGTATATTCTCCATCTGTAAATGTTAGAAAGTAAAGCAAATATGTCCACTTCACAACAAATATGTCCATGTCAGAAGAGGACGAGCTTCTGCAAGTGAATCTCCGCTAAAATTCATGCTTCCTTGAACGAGCGCCGGCGCGCGCATGCGCGTGAATAGTACTACGTAGTACGCAATAATTCTGACTAAAATAAACATATTGCTAAAATATTTGTTGTTGGAGAAAATAAATGTGTCATATGTGGAATTTTAAACCTACAAGTATATATTTTTAATGAAAGTGAAAGTGATTATAATGGGGTAATCAAATGCAGGCTAATATAATTAGTTTGTGCGTTTGTTTTTGTTTTTATTTTCATTTTTAGTTTAGCTTTTAGTCAATATAAAAACAAAAGCTTTTTGCACATAATATATTGCATAGCCTATATTATATTTGTTTCCATATCCTTCAATATCAACATTGTTTGTAGGATATCATTGGGCCGAATGTGAATTTATATATATATATATTTTTTTAAATATAAAGATTTTCTTTATCTAAATAGAAAACGTAGAAAGTACCGAGATATATATCGTATATCGCCATTTGACCAAAAAATATCGAGATATGATTTTTTGGCCATATCGCCCAGCCCTAGTGTGAACTTGGCTTTAATATCAAGCATGTCACACAGCTATGTCCCCATTACCTTTTGTACATGGTCTCTGTGCATATCATCATGTGTGGCTGAGGTCACACCACCCTACCTCTCTTGAATGGTCAAAACTGAAGCTAAATAAAGTACTGCATTTCAAAAATCAAATCTAGTAATTTTTTTTTATGGAAAATTGCCCCTCTAATTCAGTTTCCATGGCAACATTAATCCTATCTGAGATCCCTCGGAGTTGGAAACACACTAAGGTGATGCCTCAGCGGCACTGTATCGGTGACTCACCCTTCAGTGACAAAAGGCATGGAGGATTTAGAGATATTGTGTATTAAACCTATAATCTAAAAAAACATCATAAATCTGTCAAGTCATTTTGCCACACCAATTGCTTGAAATTTTGTTCTTGTACCCCATACACATTTATTTTGTAAAGTTGTTGGTCTATATACGAAGAGTTCAGATGTAAAAGCCTCTAAGTGCCATTTGAAATTTTCTTCTTTAATGATGATTTTTATCAAACTTGCATATTTAAGTTCAGTAATTTCACTTAAATTACAATTAATAGGTAATTATCATTGCCATTTAAGTGAAATCACTGAACTTAAATATACAAGCTTGATAAAAATGATCATTCTAGAAGAAAATTTCAAATGGCACTTAGAGGCTTTTGCATCTGAACTCTTCATACACACATGCATGTTAAACATTAGCTTCCACTACTTTTCTTTCCTTCTTACTAGACCCCGACCAATTTATCAGTCTGCCGGTTTTAACGGTATGATATGAGCCTGTCGCACTTATATCACCAAACTTTTTTATTTTTTTTTACAGAACATATAATGCGGATAAAATTATGCTTGTAAATGATGTATGAGTTTGTCCAGCAGAATGCGCTCCATTGTTTGCGATTGTCGACCCGCTCTTCAGACACAGTGTAAGATGCGCACACATTAGCTTCCACTCCACTGACATGGGGAAACATGGCTAGCTAGCTAATGTAGTAAACGAGTATGATTAGCTCGTTGTGAGAGTAAAAAACGAGGACAGTTATCGGAGTTCTTCCTCCACTGGTAAAGACTAGAGGAATTAAGACTAATAATAGAAGATAACAAGGTTTTGCCAGTGACACTTTTTATAAATTGATTGATACAAGTTATTTTTTATATAACGTGACTAAATAAAAGGACAAAGACATTAGTGAAGATTACAGTATTTATAATATAATATTGAGTAGAACATGCAATGCGAACTAGTTTGGTACAGCTCAGATGTGTCATTCACCCTGCCTCCATTACACATCTTTGTCACACAAGTGTTTGATCACCACATTTGAGTGATCGTTGCAAAAAATGTTTATAAATATTATTCAGGATTTTTTTTTACTCCCTGATATCGGCATCAGCCCCAAAAATCCATATCGGTCGGGCTCTACTTCTGATTCGCATATGTTTATGAGCTGATTCTCATCGGGCGAGAAGATAATAGGACAAAACATGTTGAAAGTGCACACCTCTGCCTATCATGTGACCAATCGACAGAAATGGCTTTTGCCTGACCAGTACAAGGGTGATTACCAGCCAGGCCAAGGATAAAATCTGCTCGAGTTTAAATGTACACTAGGGAATTGTGGGTAATTACCCGTCATAAATCAAGGCCCAGACACCTGCGTTTCCTTTCAGCCATTCATAATTCGGAAAAGAGATCTGCTGTGTCCTAAATAAGGCTCTGCAATACAAGACTATGTTTTTAATCAATTTAATATACACGTATTTATGTATTTGCTCTGAGTCTGAAATAAAAGAAAATGGTTTAAAAGGTGATATATATACACCTATAACACATATATATATATATATATATATATATATATATATATATACGTATATATATATATAAAATTTTCACAGTTTTAACTAAATGCAAGAATGCAAAGATACATATTAATGATAGCCAAATGCCAAATAAAAGTGCATTAAAGTCATTGTGATGTAAAAAAAAATATAATGTGAAAATGTATATCAGCAAGTCCCACTTCTAATCATAAATCTTGTGGCTCTATTGTAAGACAACCGCAACCACTAAAACCTCTTAGCTCTGAAATGCACATTGTCCTCTCACGTCCCTCATCCTCTCTTGTACTCATTAGACTCTCATGTCCCGCTCTCCCGTCTCAGCTCGATGTGTCAATGAGTGTCTCGCCCTCCCTCTCCTGTCTGGTGGTCTGAGTCGACTCTAGTTTGAGGCTGTGGTCGAAACATTGCATCATCTTGACAGAGAAAGCCGTGCCACCCCTCTGCAGTAGCAACACTCCTGTCCTTCCTCTCAGCTATTTTTAGGGACACAAGTGATAAACTGCATCTTTACCACTTGTCACTTCAGAGTGAGTTGGTAATTGAGGTCATGCATAATTAATATCTTTGATTCATAATTAGAGGAGCTAAAGAAGGATGACATTTAATTTTTTGTGTAGTTTTTTTTTTAGGTTTTTAGAGCTGAATTTTTAATGCAGACATAATGGTGAACTTTAGAGATGGTTTTAAGAGGGTTATATTAAAAAAATACCAAATGCATTCTTATTAAATGTATAGCTCTGACTCTTCTGACTCTAAGCTCTGATTGGACAGGTAATGTTCAAAGCTACTGTAAAATGCCAGTACACACTTGTCACCATATATTCTATATTAATGCTTCAAATTGCTGTCCAATTGTTTGACTAAAGTTTTACAAACTTTATATTACTTCCTGAAAGAATGTATTATTCTGATTATTAATTAGCATAAGTAAATGTAATATACTTGTGTATATTTTTTTTATTATTATTTTGAGCTTGTGGCTCAGATTCAGCATTGGCATGTTTTTTTTATTTTTGGTGACGATCACACAGAATGCAAGACAGAACTCATTAAAATGAAACGCAACAGGAATTCAAAGGAGAACTTTTCAGTTAACAGTGTCCTATCAAGCGAAAACTGACATTTTATGGCCAAAAACATCCATCTGACACATCTCTGCATATAATAAGCCAACAATTAATAATGGCGCATGTGGAAAGTTAGAGCGACAGTTCGAGTGCCATGATGCGTTTGGTGGACATTTGTAATACCACAATTATAAATAATAATAAACTTCAGAATGCAAGTTTTGGCTTTCCAAGTCAGTTTTCTGTGTAAAGAAATTTAAAACCAATTCAGAAATATAATTTGTATAACAAACTTCCAGTGCAGCAATAATAATAATTATATTTTGCAACCTGTAAATAAGTAATAAAACTGAAAAAACCTCTGCAATAACGACGAGTCCACACAATAATAATAATTGGTGCTGTGATACTTTCACAAACTAAGTATTGTGTCAAAAAGTATTGTGGTTTATTATAATACTTTTACTATATTCTTAGAAGGGACAGTTTCTCTGTTCATGTAATGACAGATAATGTGTTTCTTTTTTTCAGTTTTCTGTAAACTTGTTCAGGACTCTTCCGCCCTCTTCCAATCCTACGGGAGCAGAGTTTGACCCTGAAGAGGATGAGCCCACTCTGGAGGCCGCTTGGCCCCACCTGCAGGTGTGTGTGGACCTTCATATTATCATAACACCAGTTGTCTACCCAGTAGACCCCACAAGTACCTTATGTCATTAAGTTTGCAATATCAGCGTTCTTAATGCCGCTCTAAAAGCCCTGTCATATTTATAAAAATCTTAAGTGTGGGGTGGTGATGGGACAGTGGATAAGACACATGCCTTTGGTGTGAGAGACCCGGGTTCGAATCCACTGTGAGACACCAATGTGTCCCTGAGCAAGACACTTAACCCCTAGTTGCTCCAGAGGCGTGCGACCTCTGACATATATAGCAAGTGTAAGTCGCTTTGAATAAAAGCGTCAGCTAAATGAGTAAATGTAAATGTATTAGTGGTGCACGATAATGGTTAACCGACTATTATTTTGCTCAAAAACTGTAATCATGATTAATATCCAGATATTCCAGAGAAAGAGGAAGATGAGTATAATTATCAAATGGTGTAAAGTAATCCAGGCCGGTAACACTTTACTTGAAGGCATGTGCATAAGACTGGCATGACACCTTCATAACCATGACATGACATATGTCTTGAATATGAAATAGGGTTTATGTATGTTTGTGACAACTGTCATTAAGTGTCTTTCGCTCAGTTATGACATTTTGAAAGCAAATATGACATTGTTTAAGATGTCTTTGTTATGACACCTTGACATAAACCAATACATCATAACCTGTCAGTGTCTTTGTCATGACAACTTGACATAAAATGAAGTTAAACTGTCATGTGGTTGGCTTTGACATTGGCTGTCATGAGGCCATTATAACTGTGTCATGAATATTTTTCATGACCTCAACTAGAGTGGTACTAATTGAATTTGTCAATAAAATGTTATAATGGCTTCATGACAGCCAATGTCAAAACCAACCACCTGACAGTTTAATGTAATATTAACCAATAAAGCTAGGTGGTTTCTTAAGTTTGATCATTAATCTGCTATGTCATGTTTATGACAGGTTGTGTTGTCTTAGTAATATCAAGGTGTCATAACAAAGACATCTCAAACAATGTCACATTTGCATTAAAAATGTCATTATTGAGCGAATCACACTTAATGACAGTTGTCATAAACATGCATAAAACTTCCTTCATATTCATAACATATGTCATGTCAGTCTTAAGCAACCCCTTCAAGTAAAGTGTTACCCTTAAGTCCAATAATTACAAATGTTACACTTTTACTTTCCACTTAGATTGCATTAATGCATTTATTTATCAAACATGATCGCAAACTATATGGTTGAGATTCATTACAGTTCACTCGCAGATTTAGTAGCTGTAAATCACACACCCGGCCTCGTGAACACAGATTGGCTGTATGACACTTTCACTCTAGCAGAATTTCACAATGGACATTGCTAAACTTACACGTTTATGTTTGTCGGTGTTGTCAGAGCATCAGCGCTCTTTGGCAGCCCAGAGAAAGCGTGTGCGGTTGCCAGGAAGAGAAGATTAAGTGGAACATTGGACAGAAACCGTGTCCTTTTAAGATAAAAGCTCAGTTTGGGTGATTTATGCTCTTGACATCTGGCAACCTGAAGCAGGAAAGATAGTGGAGGCTCCTTACCAATGCAAGATATCGAGAGAAGCAGATATCATCATCACGATTAAAGCACGTTTAAAGGAGTAGTTCACTTTTGAAAAAACTTTTGCTGATAATTTACTCGCCCCCATGTCATCCAAGATGTCCATGTCTTTTATTCCTCAGTCGAAAAGAAATTAAGGTTTTTGATGAAAACATTCCAGGATTTTTCTCCATATAATGGACTTCAATGGGAACCGGATGGTTCAGGTCCAAAAGACAGTTAATAACTGTTTCAGATGCAGCTTCAAATGTCTTTAAACGACACCAGACGATGAATAAGGGTCTTATCATGCGAAACAATCGGTTATTTTACAACTTATTCCAAAAATGAAACTTTTCTAAGGACAAATGCTAGCCTTGCTCTATTCTGTGAGGCGCGTTTGTAATGTCACGTAATACGTAATTACGATCAAAAGGTCACGGGCGACGTAGCCGGAAGTACAGAATCAAAATCGTCCGACATCGTTGTTTTACCTTTTAATTCCTTTTTTTGTAAACGGCGTTTAAGTTGGTTTGCACGTTCAACCTATGCGTTCAACTTGTAAACACTGACTCTGTACTTACGGCTACGTCGCCCGTGACCTTTTGAACGTAATTACGTATTACGTGACGTCACAAACGCGCCTCACAGAATGGAGCATGGCTGGCATTTGTCCTTAGAAAAGTTACATTTTTGGAATAAGTTTTGAAATAAGTGATCGTTTCGCATGATAAGACCCTTATTCATCGTCTGGCGTCGTTTAAATACATTTGAAGCTGCATCTGAAACTGTTATTAACTGTGTTTTGGACCTTGTACCGTCTGGTTCCCATTGAAGTCAATTATATGGAGAAAAATCCTGGAGTGTTTTCATCAAAAACCTTAATTTCTTTTCGACTGAAGAAAGAAAGACATGGACATCTTGGATGACATGGGGGTGAGTAAATTATCAGCAAAAGTTTTTTCAAAAGTGAACTACTCCTTTAATCGTGCAGCCCTATAGTGTATGTTAAAGTTTGGTGGTGGTTCTTGGTGGTTGGCCTTTCATGTGCATTTTTTACATTGTTATGTAAATTCAAAGAGAGCATCACATGTGTCCTTTGAGCTCGGAAAAATATGAGATTCATAGCAGTGCAATGCATATCCAAGGTAGACGAAGCAAGAGGATGTGGAATATAAAAATATCATTCAGTACAAAATAGTGTGGATAAAAATAGTAGGGATGTGAAACGATTAATCGCATCCAAAATAAAAGTTTGTGGTGTGTGTATAATTATTTTGTATATATAAATACACACACATGCATGTATAATATTTAAGAAATATTTGCATTGTATATACTTGATATATATTTATACAAAATTATTACTATACATAAATATAAATATTTGATATATTAATAACACATTTTTCTTACATATATACATGCATATGTGTCCATATGCATGGACACTACACACACATCTATTATGTAAACACAAACTTTTATTTTGGATGCGATTAATTGTTTCACAGCCCTAAAAAATAGTTTAGTCAAATTAAAATTGACTTTGTATTTGTGTTGAATTATGAAGTTGTTAGGTTTATCACTATGCTAAAGTCAAACTCAAGTGCAGAGCACTATTTGTGTGGGTCGTAGAGTTGCTGCTTATGCAATGCACTACATTCCAGTCACTTCTGTCGTTCCCTGCCGGCTGGATTGCTCATTTGGTTTTGGTGTCTGTCTCAAATGATGAAAATTTATCTTTAGCAAGAACTGACAGCATTTATTGTTTTGGTGGCAAAGAGAACCTGACCGATGCATTCATCATATACTGTAATCTTCATTATATCTCTTATTCTCTCCCTTCTTTCTCTCTTCTTCAGCTGGTTTATGAATTCTTCTTGAGATTCCTTGAGTCACCTGACTTCCAGCCCAATGTTGCCAAAAAATACATCGACCAAAAGTTTGTAATGTCGGTGAGTGTCCTTTCTTCTGATATATCTGCATCATGGTTTGTCCTCATCAGCACACAATCAGAGGAATATAAACACTCTATATATCTATGTATCTATGAAGCTTGAGTCCCCATTGGGTAGTAAATTTTCTTTTTTACTCACTAGTCTTTACATAGAATGCAAGAACAAAACAATGAATAAATTCTATTGAAGCATTATATAATTGTAAATTATTAATATAAGTAAAAGATCTGTAAAAAATAAGAACAGATGATGAAACTATAAGAAATAGCACAAATGAAAACTGCAGAACAAAGATCATGTGTAATGGCAACAATTTCTCATATAGTCTTATGCCAGATAAAAGTGGACTTTGAGGGATTTGTTTAAAAAGTGCACATCAAATATGCTTAACAGAAGCTTGGTTCTTCCATGCGAGTTGATGGTAAATACAGGATCAGGCTTAGGATAGAAAATTCTGATCAGTTAAAAAAAAAAATCGTAATCAGTCCGATACCAATCCTTGAGATCAGCTCGGGACGTCCCTACTTTGTGCACTTTGGTGGACAGATTTTTTATTATTATTATTAGGGCTGTCAGTTAAAAGCATTATTAACGGCGTTAACACAAACCCATTTTAATGGCATACATTTATTTTTTTCGCGCGATTAATGGTCTTTTTGGTCTAGCAAACTTTGCAGTTTTTTTCACATACTTTTGCAACAGGACGCGGCGCTGCGCTATGAAACCCATTCATTTCAATGGCTTGTGCCACGTGAGGACATTTTGTTGCTTCGTCGACCAAAGCGCAAGAGGATCTTGCTAGACCGGAAACAAAACAACATGGCACGCCGCATACACTTGTTTAGGCTTGCGAGCAGGCCAAATAGCGGGTTTTTACGCTACGTTTTGAGTGGATGACGAGCGCGAGACGCCGAAATGGATGCCAATAAGATTCTAAATGGAAAGTTTATTTTTAAAAAAGTTGCCAAATGATCCCATTGACGAGACCAAAGTGATCTGTGTGTTTTGTCATTGTGAACTGAGCTATTATCATCGCAGCACATCCAGTCTGAAATACCGCTTGATGAGGGCCAAGCACACACACACACGCACAGCTGATGCGAATTCTCCGCCCCCTCGTCAATATCAGGACCTCGTCAGTATTTCTCTAACCCTTTTATTGATGGACAGCGTTACATTGTGTGAGAGATTATTTGCTCCAAGTGAGAATGTTAGTGTGAAAATGAACACTACAGTAGATGCTAATATTGTTTTCAATAAAAAAAAAAACATTTGAACAAAAGCAAGCTGATCCACTTTTCATTACATACACTATTTTTTTCCAAATAAGTCCAATCTGTTTCAGAATCTGAAATTTATTATTTAAATGAACCCTAAACACTGCAGTCCGATTCGTTTACATGTGCATTACATTTATTCTGAACAAAACTTCAGCGCCGCCACCAAATTCATAACATGAGAAAGCCACTGGTAATGTCACTGGAACTGCCTCGTGGATTGATGATGACGTATCTAAAATGAAAGCTGAGATTTATCACAAGAGCTTTTTTAGCATATATTTACCTAATATTTTGTCTCATGCTTTTACATGCTTTATTTTTTCCCCTTTTGATCAGGTTATATAAGGTCTACACTAACAGTTTGTTTACAAGTGTTTACAGGTTTGAGCTATCAGTCTGATTAATAAACGGATGTATTTGGATGCATGTAAACGTAGCTGCTCGGATTGGGTCTCAGAACCCAACTAATGATTGAGCTAATGGATTTAGTTCACCTTATTTGTTTTCAGCTTCTGGAGCTTTTTGACAGTGAAGACCCCAGAGAGCGGGACTTCCTAAAAACCATCCTGCACAGGATCTATGGAAAGTTCCTGGGGCTGAGAGCCTACGTCCGTCGGCAGATCAACAATATATTCTACAGGCAAGCTGTCCTTTGCATATGACTCTTTCAGCTATCAAAATGTTCTCATTCATAAACTTTTGTAAGAGTAGATGGAGAAACTGTGAGCTCTTAGATGCAAGTCTGTCTTTGAATGAGCCAAGCTTGGTGTTTGTGAGAAAAGGGGAAGTTCATCCATTGAGTCGATGTCCTTGATCTCGCACTGTAGGTTTATATACGAGACGGAGCATCACAATGGGATTGCAGAGCTCTTAGAAATCTTAGGAAGGTGAGTGTGACCATTATCAGTGTTGCCATGACAAATCCGAAGGGAGATCTTTCTCTCTTTGCCGGACTGAAAGAACCTGTCCGTCACATGACCAATCTCATGTTCTTCCCACAGCATAATTAATGGCTTTGCCCTGCCGCTGAAAGAGGAGCACAAAATGTTCCTCATCAGAGTGCTTCTGCCTTTACACAAAGTCAAGTCTCTCAGCGTCTATCACCCACAGGTACGCTTAAGGAAGACTCTTCTGAAGATGTTTGTTTTGTTGATGACTTTTATGCTGAAAGGATTGCTTTCACTAAAGTGATTGTATGAAAAAATTCTACTGTAATATTTACAGTATTCTCAAAACTAGAGATGCACCGATTGACCGGTCAGCGTGAGTGGCGCTTATTTTTTTCGGCTTGCATGTTAATCAATGACTGCATTCACACCAGGAGCTGGAGCAGCGCGTGAGCGTCGAGCAGGAACATTAAAGTGAAAGCACACTTTTGATGAAAAAAAAAAAAAAGGATTTAAAAGTGCCCAAAATGCACAGACTTTACATGTCATATATTCTAACAAGAACTGGATTAGGAAAAGAAAATGTACCCATTTTAACTTGTTTTTATTATTGAGTTTGAGTAAAAGTATATGGCGTTTTATATATATATAGAAAATAAATATTTGTGTTATTGAAAATAAAAAAGTGGTTAGAAAAATAAAATCGGAATCGGCTTAAATCGTTATCGGCTGGTCAAACTCAATGAAAATCGGAATTGGCCTAGAAAATTGTAATCGGTGCATCTCTACTCAACTTTTAATAATTGCATTAACCACCGTTAGTTCAAGTCCTAAAATGTGATTGGCTGACTGGCGTTAATCATTTTGTAAAACACTGGAATGTTTCGCTGTTTTTATCAGTCCACGTCGTATCATTTTAAGCTTCTATTGGGGAGGGAGAAAAATATGCAAACCCATGGGACTGAATGCAAGACTCTGGTTAACCGAGGCTGAACGGCACTCTTGCGTGCTAGATTTAAAAATAAAGAAGTTATATTTAAAAATAAAAATGTATTTGCTTGCATTTGAAAAAAATTCTGAACCAAAAAAATTAAGCTGCTGTATTTTTAAGGTCAACTTGAGCGCTGTTACTTTACAGCATATTGGAGACCTTTTTGGCAGCTAATGGTTATTTCAGATTAGTGTTAATTTTACCAGCCATTTTTAAATTTAGTTTCAGTTTTAGTCCAGTTTCAGCATCGCTTATTAGTTTTTATCACATTTAGTCGACATCATCCCATTTTTATTTAGTCTAGTTTTAGTCGACTATAAGTCGAGCATTTTAGTCTTTATTTTAGTCCAAGAAAACATAATTTTATTCGTTTAGTTTTAGTCAAAAAAAAAAACTGTCAACATTTTAGTCTAGTTTTAGTCAGGACATCATTTTAACCTTTTACTTTTTTGTCAGCAGATAATATTTAACATTTCCTAAAATTATTTCACATTTCAACATTTTCTCTCATCTTTTTGATAAAAAAAAAAACACAATTTTAAGGAACACATGCAGACATGGAAGATGTTCTGACAATATTTGCATATTTATTTTGAACATTGTTAAGGTTCAAAGACACAAACACAAATGCTTGCATTAAAACAAATAAAATACACCTGACAAAGGAAACAAATAAATAAAATAAAGTGTATTATGAACTTAACACAAGTGCTGGCTGTTTAAAGCTAGTTCACATAGAATAATAAAATAAATAGATTTGAGGTCAATGTTGTGAAAAAAACAACAACCTCCAACTGATACAACAAAAGTGCTTTCCTGCCAGCTAGTTCACATGGTATATAAAGGTACAGTATTTAAGGTGAAACAAGGCATAGATTGCTAGAACGTATGAAATCTTGTATGAAATAACTAATCTTTTTAAAACGTCTGTCTGCTTTAATCAAATTTAACTGAAACCCTAGTTGCCCGGCCAGTATAACATATCTAAGTTAGCATAAATTTAACTTCACATACAATTCTATCAACAAGTGGCTACGGTCGCTACGTGCTAAGAAGCTAACGCAACATAGCCAGCCTGGATACTAAATGCTATGAAAGTTAGCCATCATTAGTTAGTTTATCATTGTAACAAAATGTGTCCATATATCACGTCTCTTCTTTCTCCCGAGCCCCGTGCAAAGCATGTTTTACTTTTAACCTGTCGCCGCCGCCTCACCGTGAATCCAGCTCCCGTCTGCTCAATGTGTTGTGTCGGCAACTCTGACTGTGCCCGCCCGCTCCAGGTTTGAACGTGGGTGTGTGTGGCGGAAGAGCTGACGCGGAGGAGGAGACAGGATTTGACAAAACCATATCATATAATAATATGTAATTTTCGTCTCGTCTTTGTTCGTGAACTAAAATGTCCATAGATTTTAGCCCAGTCTTTATTTACCGAACTGCATTTTCGTCTCGTCTTTATTAGTCTACGAAAATTATTTCTGATTTAGTCCCAGTTATTGTTTATTAGTGGGGATTTTAGTCTCGTCTCGTCTAGTTTTCGTTCGGTGAAAAATGTGCGTTGACGAAAATATTTTCGTTTAGTTTTCGTTAACGAAATTAACACTATTTCAGATGTCATTTAACAATTTGAGGTAATGCGTTCAGTTCAATCTTTTCTCTTCATGTTTGACATTAGACCAAGGGCAACTAGGAAAGCTTTACAGCAACTAAGGGTGGTTGGTTTAGTTCTACACCATGAGGATGCTCACTGTATCCATAGTTTATAAGTATAAGGGTTTATAGTGTTTTGCACTGTGTATTAGTTAGCATAGCTCAATGTTAGTCATCCTATTGTGTTCTTTTTTGGGGGGGAAATTAATTTTCTGTGCTTTCAGCTGGCCTACTGTGTGGTGCAGTTTTTGGAAAAGGACAGCAGCCTCACTGAACCTGTAAGATTTACAGCATTGGCAACTGCACCGTTTTCTGTCACTTAAGTATTTTTCTGTATAAATTCTTTATTCATGGTAATCTTGAACTTAACTGGTGCAAAGATGACTCTCTCCTCTTCGGCATCAGGTGATTATGGGCCTGCTGAAGTTCTGGCCTAAGACACACAGTCCCAAGGAGGTGATGTTTCTGAATGAACTGGAGGAAATCCTGGATGTCATTGAGCCCTCAGAGTTTGTTAAAGTCATGGAGCCTCTGTTTAGACAGCTGGCCAAGTGTGTATCAAGTCCACACTTCCAGGTATGAAAGCACTGATCACTGAACATTGGGCATCATTTACACAATATTTTACATATTGTCGATGTCAGGCGGAAACCTTGTATCTCCTTATTTCATCTCTCTTTTTATTTGCTATTGGTAACCCTTTACGTCTGTCTGTGGGTTTTGCAAGTATTTACAAATATCAAAGACAAATATCAACTTTAACAACGCGTTGTTTAATTATTGAAAAAAATTTTTTTTTTTTGCAGTTCTTAAAGTAGCGTTTTTGGAGATACAAGGTTTCCACCCGACAGTGACGATATGCAATCCTATAAAAAAAGAGTACTAGCATATGCATGTGGAGTTTTGTAGCATGTTTGTGTGTGATGGTCATTGATGTGTAATGTCATGTGTGTTCCAGGTTGCTGAAAGAGCATTATATTACTGGAACAATGAGTACATCATGAGCCTGATCAGCGACAATGCTGCTAAGATCCTCCCCATCATGTTTCCCGCTCTCTACAAGAACTCCAAGAGCCACTGGAACAAGTACAGCCACACTTTCACGGATTGTGTACAGTCACACAATCTGATTTTTCCAATAAGACATGTCTATCTTATTATGAATGAACACCTGAAGGAAAGAACGTTCTGTTCAAATGTGTGGAGTAATAATGCGGTGTTTTCTCCTGCAGGACAATCCACGGGCTTATCTACAATGCTCTTAAGCTCTTTATGGAGATGAACCAGAAGCTGTTTGATGACTGCACTCAGCAGTACAAGGCTGAGAAGCAGAAGTAAGTGAACGAGGCAAGAAAGAGAGTATATGAGGCGAAAAAAGGTGTAAAGATTGTAAAAGGCTTGTTCTGACACACATTGTTTGAGAAGGTCTTGTCAGCAGTTGTCATTTACTGTCTCAAATCATAGTGAACTACAAAGAGAGAGACAGCATTTTGGGCATCGAACATGCCCAGAGATGATGTCTAGGTAGGCAGTTCTCTAGATTTTGAGACTCAGTGACTGTAAGCAGAATTACTAAGCAAGCTGGTTGTTTTGAGCTAAGCTTGTGGCAACCATATGTATCCACATATACATACGACTTATTTTCTCAGACATATCCTTAACTATTTGTTGTTTTCCTGTTCTTCCCTAGAGAGAAGTACAAACTTAAGGAACGGGAAGAAATGTGGCATAAAATTGAAGAACTAGCGAAACAGAACCCTCAGGTAAACACCCTCCGCTGCACACACACTTTTTTAATAGACTTTTATAACGACTTCTCAAGTAACACTGAAGACTTCAGTAATGACTGCTGAAAATTCAGCTTTGCCAACACAGGAATACCTTACAAAAATATTTAAAGTCGGCATGAAATTAAATAAGACTAATCTTCTTTTTATATGTAATATTGTAGTGTTTATTATAAATGATGTGTCTGTGCACTTTATTATTATTATTATTATTTTTTTTTTTTTTAATTCATCTACCCTTATAATCTTTAATCAAATACATTACCCTTCCCTCCCCCCTAGAAATGACCTCTTTTCTATTTCGGTCATGTGCAATGGCGAAAGGGTGCGGTTATCGGTGCACCGCCTCTCAGAGAATCGCATTCAAATCTGCCTCCATTTTGTTTGCAACGCCCAACCACCAACGATCCAATCAATTCCCGAAGGACGAAATCAAGCCCCGCCCTACATTTTTTTTCTAATTTCAGAAGCCGTTTCACTCAGATATACGTCACAACAAGGAAAAAAAATCTCAACTTCCGTTTCATGCTGACTTTAAATAGATAAGTTATTAATGCTGCTTTTTTGATCAAACTATAACGCAGCCTTGGTGAGCATAAGAGAAAATACGGACCCAAAACGTTTGAATAGTAGTGTACACAGAGACAGTCAGATAGGACACAATCAAACTGTCAGTAGCTATATTTCCATCCAAAGTTGCTAATTTAACTTATGTGCAAAATTTAAAGGGCATATTGCAGGTTAGAGGACCCAACGAGTCAATGCATAGAAAAACAATGTAGGAACTAGATTTTCTTTAAAATATACTTATAAATACGCTACAGAAGCTTCTGGAGTCGTTTTTGTGAGAAATTTTTACTTCCGCGTCTGAAAATGGGCGTGGCGGGCGTGACGCAATAAGCGGGAGAGCGGTCGATTCACACAACAGGAAAACAATGGATCGCAATGACATTTCGGACGCTGAGGAAATACTCGTATGACTGATCAAGCCATAAAGTTATGAGCCTGCTATGCTAAAGAGATCAGGGACAGGCCAGGATAATGTCAGACAGAACAGTCAGAGACAAATTGAGCTGTGGTGTGAGGAGAACCAGTGGAGAACAGGACAGGTGTCTTCTGGTGAGAGACGCGCTTATAGATATACACGCTTGCTAACGATATACACTGTGCTCACAATACTGTACAGATTATTATGATCCTATAACAGGCCAGCAGACATTAGTATGTTTAGGGTAGATTAAAAACTTTACTAGAGTATATTCCTATTGTACTAAAAGCACTCAGGTAAAATTTTAATACATATTTTTCACCTGGGTTATAACATAAACAGAAAATTAAAGATTTGAGTATTTAAACAACCAATTTTGTTTTTCAATTACAAGTTGCCTCTATTTAGGGCATGACAAGACTAAGTTACCTATATACAGTGTTGTGCAAGTTACTTCCAAACTGTAATACATTAGGTATTACTTGTTACTGTTATTTAAAAGTAATTCATTACCTTACAATATTACTGTCTCAGAATTGTAATGTGTTACATTACTCATGTATTACTTTTGAGTTACTTTCACCAAAATAACTAAGTAGAACAACTTTGGGGCTTCTAACGATATGCAATATGAAACCGAAATCGCGATTCGCCACACGACTCAGATCAACGAACCTACAGAATCGCGACACACCCCTTCCAACTCCCAGCGTTATTCTCCTTACCGTCCAGATCCAATGCTGCCTTATCTTTAAATTAGGCTATTAGTATTATTTGAAATTAACATTATAAAATATGTAGACCTACACCACAAAACTAGTTGAGGATAAATTATTTAAAATTGGGGAAGTCCAGCATTATGGACATGACATTTGCAGTCAAAACTTGCAATAAAAATTCTCAGAAAATTCATGTATTGAAACGTATATAGGCTACTTACTTAAAGGACTCCAGACATTAGACAAATATCAGTCTATGTTTTATTTTTAATATTAGGGAAAAGACACACATTCATGCGTGACAAAAATAGGAGGCATATATTTTTTGTAATTCTGTTAATTACACTGCGCAAATCGGATGAGGAAGGATTGGCTCTCCAGTCTCCATAGAACTTAAAATATTCATTTTATTTTAGTTTTCGTGTTCGCATTTATGAGGAAAAAACAATGTTACAGACGCGACCGCTCTGAACTGGCACTAAAAGACTGCTTTAAAACTTTCACATAGTCTGTTGCCTTTAAGAAGTAAAAGCAGACAATACACTGTAATACAAGCCTCACTGAACATGTAACGAGTAAAATATTACTGAAAATTGATTAGTAATGCCTTACACTACTGCGTTACAGCAAAAAGTAATAGGTTACTGTAATGTATTACTTTTGTAATGCGTTACTCCCAACACTGCCTATATATCACACTATTTGATGCCATTGGTATAGTATACGACGATCAATATTCTTGCTTCGGCATCTCATGTTGATCGGCAGGATGATAATCATTTGATCTGAAGTGAACGCTACACACGACCGCGTTTTCCGAAGCCGATGCGGAAGAGAAATCCCGTCTCTTCACCTGCTCAACCCGCACCAGGAACGAAAGATATAGGGCACCGTCCCTTTTCTTGTAATGGAAACTTGTGGACTCGACCTTGAAGTACTGACAGGCCTGAGTTTATGCAACCTCCACAAACACAATAATTTACCGTGACGATGATAAATTAAAATACAAAAACTAACGAAAACACACTGACTGACGAGCGCTCTCACTGAATACCAGCCTACTCTTCACTGAGCCGAGGCTGCGGCTCCCTGATATGACGTCAAATGACGCAATGGTGAAAAAAAAGCCGTTTTTGCTAGCAGTCCAAGAAACGCTCACTTTATCTACTAAATTAGTGCCCTTATGTTGTTGTAAAACATTTTAAATCCTGCATTAACTTTTCATATGGTATTTTCATACAAGGTTATCGATTAATTTCGATTTTTTTTTTAACCTGCAATATGCTCTTTAAACATCGCAGAAAACATTTGCGAACAAAGCACCATTTCTTTCAGTGAGCCGAAGAGAACAAAAACGCCCCTTCCTGATAAGTCAATAAGACCATCTCTGGCTAAATATCATCAAGATAAATTGAAGTTATTATATACAGAGGCTTCTCCTACTGCAGCAACTTTCACGTTTTCTAAATAATATTTAGCCAGAGATGGTCTTATTGAGTTAGTGCCAGTCAATTTATCCTGGAGTGACAATTTCGTTCTCTTCGGCTCGCTGGAAGGAAACCGTACAGACGAAACACAATAAACACAGTCATGTTATCATGCTGTTTGGGAGCGCAGTCGTGTAAGACAGTTACAGGGAGGGAATTATACTGAACCACTTAGACCACAGACTTTGCCAAGCATTTCAGAATGATCACAACAGCATTTCAGATGCTGTGCAACAAGATCGCTCCTCAGTTATGCCGTCCCATCGTGTAAATTCACATGAGTTTATGCATTGGTTATAATAATAATATATTTATTTTGTATAGCACCTTTAAAAGTAGCTTTCTCAAAGCGCTTTACAGACAGACAGACATAACAGCAGAGGAGTAAGGCAATGTAAATACAAAAATAAACACATAAAATTATGATCATGGAAAAGCAATCCTAAAATAACATTTTTTTTTAGAAGAGATTTGTCATGAGATATGTCATGTTATCGGATAAAAAAAAATGCATCCGACTCAATTGAGTGCATATGTTTTTTCTTTATGCACATATTTAGAATTTATGCGCTTACAATAGTTTTATTTAATGCGATATCTCAGAATGCGCAAAAAAATCGGTGGATGGAAACATAGCTAGGGAAGTCATATGTTATAGATTATCAGATGCACAAGCTTTGTGTGCTGCTAATTTTGTACATATCCTAATTTAAAATTAATCAACTTAATTATACTCGCCAGGAGTACTTTAATCACCACTCATCTCTCTCTGTGCTCTGAGGGCAAACAGAAAAAGGACCCACGATTTAATCAGGATGTGATGAGGAATCCTGTGAATGTGTGTTTATCAACCTCCACTTTTGGGTTTTCACAGAGTACAAAGGTTCAGCTGCGGCCCGGTCTGACTCAGGAGGAGGTGAGTCACGTATTTCTGTAACGGTATCGTTATTATGCATTCATCGATCTTATTCTTTGGATTACTTTCATCTTTCTTACCAAGTTCTGTTTAGATGTTGGGTGGGTGGTATGAACAAATAAATCCAGTATCACAGTCTTTGCTGGAAACTCTTCAAAAATGGTTCATATTTTAATAACCACGCAGTTACGTCTATTTTTGCATAATCCAGTAAATTAAACAAGTGATGCTTACTGCAGAACCAAATGATGTCAAGTGAATGCTCCCCCTCTCTGCACTTAATGGGTGGAGCTTAACCTAATTTGGTTTAGGAATAGGGTGAAGTTCCACCCATTCACTCTGCAGTGAGCATCCTCTCAAATTAAATGATTTAAAAGGTGCTTTGTCTCATCTAATCTAAGATAGTTCTAAGGTAGTTAGAACTAAGATAGTTCACACTCTGAATTCTGAGCCATATAGATGACAAAACACTGTGACAACACCCATTAATAATACATTTCTTTTTCTTCCATGTAAATAACGTAAAGCAGTCCTGCCCTGCTGAGCACATAGGTGTGAACTAGCTTCATTAATGTGTAAATGGCATGTGTGTGTGCAGTATATGATGTATAATGAAGGAGGGATGCCATTGTACTCAATGGAGACCGAGACCCCCACAGCCGAGGACATCCAGCTGCTGAAAAAGACTGTGGAATCAGAAGCCTCACAGGTACAACCAAACACTTGTAGATCTTCACAGCAACAAAAAAGCCTGTACAGTGGAGTGGTGGGTATCAACATACGAGTTTGTTCTAGAGCATGAGTGCCAAACTCATTTCTAGCTAGTAGACTTGAAGTCAAGACCGACTAAACCGAGAACAAGACCTACTAAGACCAGAGGGTATCGAGACCAAGACCTACCAAGACCAGAGGGTATCGAGACCAAGACCTACCAAGACCAGAGGGTATCGAGACCAAGACCTACTAAGACCAGAGGGTATCGAGACCAAGACCTACCAAGACCAGAGGGTATCGAGACCAAGACCTACTAAGACCAAAGGGTATCGAGACCAAGACCTACCAAGACCAGAGGGTATCGAGACCAAGACCTACTAAGACCAGAGGGTATCGAGACCAAGACACTACCAAGACCTACCAAGACCAGAGGGTATTGAGACCAAGACCAAGACCAAGACCTACTAAGACCAGAGGGTATCGAGACCAAGACACTACCAAGCCCAGAGGTTATCGAGACCAAGACACTTCCAAGACCAAGACCTACTAAGACCAGAGGGTATCGAGACCAAGACACTACCAAGACCTACCAAGACCAGAGGGTATTGAGACCAAGACCAAGACCTACTAAGACCAGAGGGTATCGAGACCAAGACACTACCAAGCCCAGAGGTTATCGAGACCAAGACACTTCCAAGACCAAGACCTACTAAGACCAGAGGGTATCGAGACCAAGACACTACCAAGACCTACCAAGACCAGAGGGTATTGAGACCAAGACCAAGACCTACTAAGACCAGAGGGTATCGAGACCAAGACACTACCAAGCCCAGAGGTTATCGAGACCAAGACACTTCCAAGACCAAGACCTACCAAGACCAGAGGGTATTGAGACCAAGACCAAGACCTACTAAGACCAGAGGGTATCGAGACCAAGACACTACCAAGACCAGAGGTTATCGAGACCAAGACCTACCAAGACCAGAGGGTATCGAGACCAAGACACTACCAAGACCAAGACAGACCAAGTCGAGACCATGACCGAGACCAAGTCAAGACCAGGGGGGAAAAACAGACTAGTGTTGTTGACTAGGGGTGTAACGGTACACAAAAATCACGGTTCGGTACGTACCTCGGTTTTAAAGTCACGGTTCGGTACGTTTTCGATACAGCAAAAAGAAAGAAATGCCAGAGAAATTTCCTATTTGTTTAAAGAAAAAATATTTTTAAATAAGTGTGAGTTTTCCTAGATCTTGAAACTTTCAGGTTTATAAATGGGGGTCATCTTTGAAGGATGAACAAATAATGTTTTGGTCATCACATTAAAAATAACATTTAAATATATATTTATTTATATAATATTTGAATTTTGAAGTGCTAGAAAAAGATGTGTGAAGTACTTAAAAGCATTTCACCATTCCAGCCAAACTGGTTCCAGTTAGTGTTACTATATTAAATCCATGGTGAATGTTGCTGGTCTGTGGACGAAAGTAGTACTAGTTCATTCATGGCACATTCATGGCACAATGTTTCTCCTGGTTTCCATGTCAGCGCTGTTTGATATAATAGAGATCTATGGTTAATAACGGAGAAATGTCAATGCTTCTCACTAGATCTCGCAGCGATGTTATTACCTCAGTGGCGAATTCAAATGTTTTCTTTACTGGATCTCTTAGCGCTGTGTGTTAACAGTGTTGCTTGATCGAGATCGGCTCACGCTGCACAGATGTTGCTGGTCCGAACTGATAAACGATCCGTGAAGCACATATAACGAGTAGCGCAGTTTCGTTCTGCTTTTATTACGCTTGCCATTTGGATGTTGCACAATGTTGTGTTGGCCGCGTCAGCACGAATTTTGCCGGCAGGAAAAATGGTCCAAGCAATCGTTCGGTTTGTATGCGTACCGAACCGGAAGCCTCGAACCGAAACGGTTCAATACGAATACATGTACCGTTACACCCCTATTGTTGAAGCTAAGCAATAACTTGTAAGATTTTGTTTTGCATTGCCTGCATATCTCTGCCGATTTCGAAGTCTCCAAATGAATCCATTCTGCAACTTTTATGCATAATTATATTTTTAAAAACAAAATTATAAGCTTAAGTACAGGATCTGAAAGTTGGTCATTTTGTCGCTATGGTTACACACACAGTTGGCGGTGCTCTCAGTCATCTGTCAGTTGTGCAGTTACCCCTAATCTCCTGAATGAAGTTAAAACCCATCATGTCACTGATATGTGTTTTACTAAATATTAGTACATCAAAAACTGAACATGATATGTGTTTTTTAAATCAAGTGATCACAGTGCTCGTTGCCGCTGCGATCAGTGGTGCGGATACAGCGTTTTCTCGTGTGGCTCGCACACACCGCACTGTCGTCACTCAGACGCACTCTTCAATCCATTACGGATATCGTCGTGGATATAGTAATATTGCTAAATCCCCCGACCACTATGTCGGTCTGAGACAGCGAGACCTAGACGAGACCGAGTGGTCCGAGACCAAGACCAAAGACCGTCAAGGCCGTGACAAGATCGAGACCACGTAAAAGGCCGGTCTCGAGATATACATCACTACTAGCTAGAGTGCAATACATGCTCTTTTGGGGCTAATACGTTACTTCATTTTTACAACGTGATGCTGCTTTAATAAATAATATTGGGGAAAAACAAAATCATGCTTTTGGCTGGATACATTTTCAGCTTTAATATAAGCCAACTGAACATTAACACAAATGTTCGGTGTGAATGAAAGAAACTACAGCTTATTTAGATTACAGGTTTGCTTTTCAGTCCAACAGCATCAAATAAGTATAAATGTATTATATTTAAAGGGTTAGTTCACCCAAAAATGAAAAAAAAAATTCATAATTTACTCACCCATGTGTCTTTCTCGTAAGACTCTGCTCTTCTTCAGAACACAAATGAAGGTCTATTTGATGAAATCTGAGCTCTCTGTCCCTCCATTGACAGCTACGCAACTACCACTTTGATGCTTCAAAAAGACATCGTAAAACTAATCCATATGAATTAAGCGGTTTAGTCAGAATTTTCTGAAGAGACACGATCGCTTTATATGATGAACAGAGTGAATTTAGGTTTTTATTCACATATTCATCTGTGAAAATAAACAAATCATGAGAATAAACATCATTGGTTCTTGCTGAAGCTCAAACGTGGCGTGTAAATCAAGAATGAACCACACGTCAAGCAAACATGCCTGAGCTTCCATTTATCACAACTGATGTGTGAATCGATAAATGTTTATGTGAATAAAAGCCTAAATTCAATCTGTTAATCATAATAAAAAAGCAATTGTGTCTCTTCAGAAAATTTGGCCTAAACCACTTGATTCATATGAACTAGTTTTACGATCTCTTTATGAACTTTGTAAAGTGTCAACGCGGTAGTTGCGTAGCTGTCAATGGAGGGACAGAGATCACAAATATCTTCATTTGTGTTCCCAAGATGAATGAAAGTCTTTGGAATGAACTTGTGTATACTTCAGGCATTAGTTTGGCGCTGTCTCAGGAATATGACCGTTTTCTTTTCAGGGGATGAAAGAAATCAAGAAAGACAAGGTTTTGATGAGGCGAAAGTCTGAGCTGCCGCAGGACGTCTACACTATAAAAGCCCTGGAATCTCACAAGCGAGCGGAGGAGTACCTGACGGCCAACCAAGAAGCCCTCTGACGCGGGAGCCCCGGCACCCTCCACCTCGCCTAAACTGCTCCTCTCGTCTTGGTCCAAAATCGTCGCCTGCTGTAACCCACCTCTCTATTCCTCTGCCTATATCCACACTCCCTCCTCCCTCACTGTTGGAAAGCCCAAGTCCAGTCCACAGAGCAGTGGAGAGCTCCCATGCACTCTTCCTCATCTCCCCAACTCTTTCCCCCATCCATAGATGCTGATCCGCACACTGAACAGAAGCGACCGCTGGGTTGGTAGAAAGCAGTGTGGGTTGCAAATAATCAATGCTCTTGTTGTGGTCGCTTTCCTTTTCTCTCTCCACACTTTATGTTGCCCACTTTATGCCGTCTCCATTTGTCCGCATGTTCCCTATCCCGTTTTTACCGCTGCTTGAGAGCTTCTCCTGTTTTCCCATCACCGCCTCTGCGAATCTGTCGTGTCTGCAATGAAGGGGCCACACTTAACTAAATGAATCATGTTACTGGAGATGTGGAGATGGAAACCCTGTACTGAATTTTAGATGGCATGGATGGGAGCGATTCTTGATGTCATACAAAAGAACTTGTTTCTTACAAAACAAGCTTTATGAATTAAACATGCAAGTTTGAGATTTCAACTCGCATGGGATTGTGAATCTGTTTCAGATGCTTTCCTAAACAGAGACCTGGTGCTGTAAACGTTTCAGGTAGTCATCTGAAGTCACACATTAGGAGGCAGAGGTTGAAGAGACTGACCTAGTGATTGTGTTAATGATCATGATCAACAACAACATAAAAGTAAGAGAGCTTTGTGGAAACAATCACCTCTATATCCACCACCAGCAGAGCGCTTGATGATAAAAATGCTGTAAAAGTAGTATACAGTCCGTTTACAGTCGCATAAAAGAATGTGATCTAAACGCATGCACCAATGGCCTATTGGTCCACACTCCACTTGAGTTTCGTTTTTAGACTTATACCTCTTGAACAGATTCCCATGAAATCGCAATGTGCTTTTTTTCACCTCCTGGCTTTTGTAAGTTGTCTTGTTTTGCTTCATAGGTTTCCGTGATTTATAAAAACTAGACGAGAACGAAAAGCAAACTCCCGTTAAACTTTTTAAACACGACAACCGTTCAAGATCGGGAACTACCGTCCTGTCCAAGACTGTCTTGTTTCGTTGTTGTTTTCACTTTAAGGCACCAAAGCAATATTTTCTTTCCATATTAGAACAGTAAAGACTGATCTAGTGTACTGATCAAGCGCTATACAATCCTCCTTATAGGACTATATACTTAAAGAGAAAAGATACTCGCTTACCTGTCCAGGCTTAATATATGGAAAAGCGACAGCTTGCAATTGCGACTACTTGTGTACTGTATATTGTCGTGTATATTGCTTACGATTGTACCCTTGCCCTTTTCTGCCCCAACTTCATCTTTTCTTTAGTTCTGTTTGCTTGTATGACTTCATTCTGATGCATGATGTCCCCTCTCTGTTGTAAAGGTCTGTCCCGTGAAGTGTCACTTTGATCATTCCAATAGTGAGGGAACATTTACTCCTCCTACGGGCTGCTGGACAATTCAAGCTGCTACACTTTTGTCGAAATGTTTCGACTCGTGCTATCACAGCCTATAGTGTGCAGTGCAGAGGTGAAGTCTTTAAATCATTAGCCGTTTGAAGTGTCGTTACATCACCTCAGCCTATCAGTGTACGGGAATGCCTTGTCCATGCAATCAAGAGCATGAATTGCCAACCTAGCTGCCTCTAAATAGACCAAAACATTCCAGAAACAATCAGAGGCAACTTCACTCTTGAACGCAGCATGATTCCTGCCTCGATGCAGCTTGACAGGCGAACGGGGCTCGTGTTCAGCTCGTCCGGCAGCAGCAACAAACCGAGGGAAATTAAGAAAGTATGGGTCTCTCCACACTCGCCCTTTCCCAGCCCTCCTTCCCCGAGTCTGACACTAATCTTAAGCTGCTTTCCAGGTCATATGTACATATGTTGTACTTTAATTAGGTTGAGCATTACATAGTATGAAAGTCATATTTTGTACAGATGTTCATGTATGTACAGAACAACAATAAAGAAACACAAAAGACGTGACGGCCGGTTGTGTTGCTCAAGCCATGTGAACTACGTAAAGGATTAGTCACTCATTGCACATTGTCAATCAGATTAATAATCAGATTTTTGTTTGTGACTTAAACGGCACACGACTGAGATGCACCATTACATGTTTATACCGTCATAGAAAAGCAACCACTAAATCTTGCCAAACTTCACTTTACAAAAACGTAATCAAGCAAAAGAACATACTGCATAATTAACTTGGAACAAGGCTGAAATATGTCTAGGTGTTTTTAAAACAGTTTTTGCAAACTTGCCTTGCGAAAGTTCAAAGCAATTAAAAGGTAAACTATTAAATTTCCACAGTTGGTATAAACCACAGCTAGGGTGATAAATGTGCCTTTTGGTTTGTTTGTTTGAGATGAGCAAATGTCAGAAGGTCCTTTAACGTTTATGCAGTGTCGAGGCCGAGGTGAGGCTTCACTTGCGCTCCAGTCTCAGGCCTGCGGAGCTTTGTCTGGTCTGAAGCGTCTGCTGGACCATGTCCTTCCACTGGTCGTCCGAGATCTCCTGGGCCCAGGCGGGGATTCCCAGTGTCGGCAGATTGATGGCCGCCATGGTCCTTTTCACCAGCTCAACGTGATC
Organism: Pimephales promelas; assembly: GCF_016745375.1. The sequence continues at coordinate 6,915,873 of NW_024121388.1, read as the reverse complement.
TGTGAACGCAAACAAGAACATTTCAAATATATCCGTACCACGTTGGTTAATTGGTTGATATTTGCACTTTTTAAATGCATCTATATTAGTGTAAAATAATAGGTATTTTTAAGTACTCATTTTAATGATCACTTTATCTTTTAAAACACTAACAATTAAATTAAATAATTTATGGGCAAATATTTTTTAAAAAAATTCATGCTGTACATTATAATGGTGTGATGGCTAAATTCACTTGAAGTATTATATTTTAGTGTTTTGTTTTACATTTAGTTAAGAAAAATAGTGTTGAATTGAAATACTTAAATACTATTTATAGGGCATAACATGAAAGCAATCTGTATTTTAGTAATACTAATACTAATAACATGCATACTTCAGCCAAGGTTTAATCATTATTTCACCTGTTAATTCCAAAATTGCACTTATGTATGTTGTCTTTTTTTAAATATTACTAATATTTTAGTAATAAGATAAATCAACCGTTTGTGTAATGCTAGTATTAATGTCTAACGTCGATTTAAAAATGTCAAATTCTTAATTCAACAGTGATTAATTCACAATAAACACATCGTTTCAAAGCAGCTTTAAGAAAATCATGATGTTAATGTTTATAGGATTCATGTTTTATAATCTCATTTGGCAGATTAGAGCTGAGCAATAATTTAGTGATTATAAAAGCAAACAAGCAGCTGAGATGTATTTATCCTGCTTTATGTGAGTGTACTGTATGTATGTGAATATATATTCAACTTTATCGAACTTAACTTTAACTTCATTGAATTAACCAAATGATAGGAAAAAAGATTTTAATAAACAAGTTTAAACAGGAGAGTCATGAACGCGTATCACAGAACAGAGCAAGGCGACTATTTGAGCTTATAAAACTTAAACTTTTTTTTTTTAAATGAGCGATCATTTCGCTTGATACGACCCTTATTCATCGTCTGGAATCGTTTAAAGCCCTTTGAACAGTTTGCACTGAAACTGTCTTTTGGACCTTGAAGTCCATTATATGGAGAAAAATCCTGGAATGTTTTCATCAAAAACCTTAATTTCTTTTCAACAGAAGAAAGAAAGACATGGACATCTTGGATGACATGGGGGTGAGTAAATTATCAGAAAAAGTTTTTTTTTTTAAAGTGAACTACTCCGTTACAACCAGCTGCATTGATTAAGGTGTTGCGATTTTAGTCCAACACACTGACAGAGGAGTAATGAAGCAATAAGTGACATGATGACAGTATATCAGTGTTGTGACCCAAATGTGAAGTCAGTTCTCTGCATACCTGCATCCATGGGGATGGACGCTTGGCTTCTGCAGGCAGCTGCTCCTTCAGGATCCTCGTCTTCGTCGCTGTCAGGAGGAGGCTGGGGAAGGTACAGACCCATGGCCTGCAAAAAGTGGATGAAGATCAGATTTCAGCAAGACAGTTCAAATGAAATCTATTGCACTTGCTGCCCAGAAAGATGAGCCCCCTAAAGACCTCTCCTGTACCTCTATTCTGTCCTGGACCTCCTGGAGCTGCTCTGCAGCGGTCGCCTCTTCGGCTGGCTCTGTGTGTGAGCTGTTCATCCCGTCTGGGTCTTGATTCAGAGGCTGGTAATAGTAGCCAGCACTGTCCTCGTCTCCAGCATTGTCCTCGTCCTCCTCCATGTCCTCCCCGCTCCACTCCTCCGGCACTGCGGTGTCTAGAGGCCGGTCCTGCACCACATCCTCCTCGGAGTTCGGTAAGATTCTTTCGGGACCCATCTCTCGGGCCCTCGCCACTTCCATTCACTGGCTGCTAACACACACAGACGCGTGTGAAAGAAAATAAGGTGTGTTGTGTAGAGTTAAACATCCACCTGTCAATGTAAGCTTAAGGCTATTCAATCCTGCTAGGTCATATACACTTACAATTCCAGGGAATTAACTAATGAATGCGACTGTTCACCATGCAGAAAATGATCTCGGGTCATTTTCTGTTACCTGTTTTCTTCTGTCGAGCTCTTTTATCCAAATGTTTTGAGCAGATGTATGTCTATCTGGAGAGCTGTTGTTTGCTTCCGGTCCTGCGCAGAAGCAGAACTGCGCATCGATTGCGTCATGAGACACCGACGAGCTAGCTAGCTAAGCGATTACATGTGTACATAAAAATAAATAGGTGTACATGAAAATACCAGATTTTTGTTGTTTTTTTATTTTATTTGGATGCTTCATAATTTATTCACATTATTAATCCGTGTTTATTCTACCTTGTTCGTAACTGTATCTATTCTGAAATAAAAATTAATATGTAAATGTTAAAAGTAATATAAATATTCTAAATATTTTGAGTAAAACCCTGTCAGAATTATTGTCTGTATGTATGTAGCTTTTAATTATCATTATTATTTATAATATTATTGTTCTTTTTATATATTATTGTCAGTTCAGTGCTGTTTAACATACTTGCATCTCAAGAGTAAATCAATAAAAAAAACGATTAAATGCAACTAATTCAAAAACTTATTTTGACTTATTAGTCGTTTATTTTTAACATGTATAGATATAGGGTTTAAGGCAAATATATGTATGTGAGGCCAGGGGCGTAGCTACATGGTGGCCAGGGGGGGCCACGGCCACCATTGGTCAAGGCTCGGCCCCCCTGCCGGCCCCCCCTCCCAACCTCACGGGAAAATAAATTTAATAATAATAAAAAATACAAACTCCAGTAACGGTCTAAAAAGGAAGCTAAAATGTATTTTTTAATCAAGTCATTGATTTGTCACTTACGCTACATATTATGCTCCATATTAGCAACATGTTGGGTCACGCCCCCATCAACAGTGCGAGACATAACGTGCATTCTGACACCGCTTAATGAAGACTAGCAGCTAATCACTGGATATACCACTGTAACTAACAGGTGTGTAAGTTGGTGATACTTGAAAGCATAACATTAATTGAAATGATAAGATCATATTAGTTATCTTCTGACTCAGTTTATTGTGTAAGAATGTGTCGTCGACATAGAGTGAGTTTAGTTAAGCAGCGCCGCTGCTGTTATTTTTGCAAACTTGTATGATTATCTGGCTGGCTAGCGCTAGACAGTTAGCTTAAGTCAATTCCAATTGTGTCACTTAGGGTACAGGCACTAACTGAAGCGTTCCGTTCACGACGACACGTAAAATCCCTTTTAGACTAATCTGGTCTATTTTTTTTCCCTTCAAACGCACGCGCTGGCGCCGCAATCACGTCTAGTGTAGCTACTTCCATTGATTATAGTGGAAACAGGATTCTATCATATATAGGGTTCTTTACTCAAAGGACATTGTATGCTAAAAAAGGTTCAATAATGAGAAGAAAGAACCCTTTTGGCTCAAAGGTTTTTTAAAGGCTATTATTCATTCATATATTACATTATTCTGCAACATTTTGTTATTAAATTATTGTTTATTAAACTGTTGTAGTAACTTAATATCACATTTTAATCATGCAGATTTTTGGAGGATAAAAAGTGAAATGGCACTCTTCGTCTGATATTAATTAATCACATTTTTTTTTATTAATTAATCACATTTAACCACCATATGTTGAATTTTTTGATCATTCACATGCATTGCATTTTAGGGGTTCCAAATACGTAACGCTTTAGAACCTTTTAAGGTTCTACATTGAACCTTTTCTTCTAAAAGTGTAATCTAGTAACTATTATTAACTAACAAGAAACTCTGATTAACAAACTAGTAAGTAATAGCGCATAGCTTAAGTGTTACTACTTCTGTGGAAATTACTAATTATTTGGATTCGTATTATAAAGTGAAGATCATTGGAACTAACTAATAATTACTCAAGTGTTACTAAAGACATTTTCTAAAAGTATACTAAAGTTCACCAAAAATCTCAAACAGTTGCACAAATCATGACTAGATCATGTAGTAACACTTGAGTCATTACTAGTTAGTTCCAATGATCTTCACTTTATAATACAGATCCATTAGTAAGTAATAGCTCACAGATGAAAGTGTTACTAGATACTTCTATGGGAATTACTAATTATTTGGATCCGTATTATAAAGTGAATATCATTGGAACTAACTAGTAATTACTCAAGTGTTACTACATGATCTAGTCATGATTTTTGCAACCGTTGTAACCTGTTGTGTTATCACAAATGAAATTGGATGTTGCACTTAAAATGCAATGGTTTACCTAAATAAATTATTGCCTAATATGACAATTCATATTGCGTCTTTCTGTCATTTGCACTAAAAACATCCCTGTCTCATGTTATAAGGTCCCTAACCCCTCGCATAATGATGACACATTGCACTCGCACATTTATCAGTTAGACATTATTAGTGTCATAAGGGAGTTCAATCCATTGTTTATGGCCTGACGAGCCGCGCGTGAGTTTTAGTAATAGTAGTTTTTGACAATCAAGTGCCACCCCAAATAAAAGACTGGCACAGGCTGGCCCCCCCAGAAATAATGTCCTGGCTACGCCCCTGTGTGAGGCCTATATTACAGCAGATTTGGAATATTACAAACTAACGAGTTATAAATCTAAAGATTAAGAATTTGTTTGTGTATTATTTATTTAAATTTTGGACATTTTCTTTATAAATTATTATAATCAATAATTATTATAAGTATTATAATATCTATCTTGGTGTACATGATTATTATTTTTTAATAAATAAACAAGTAAATATATACGTCAATGAGGAGGACGAATAATGGAAAAATAAATGAAAACATTTTGGTAATGGTAAATAAATCGGCGTGTGTGAGTATGACCACCGGGTGGCGCGCGCCTCTCCGTGACGTGTGAGTTTGAGCGGGAAACAAAAGACCTGCAGTTTGTTTGTGTGACTGTGAACTTGAACTTCCTGTCAACGCTGTAAAGCTGTTATCGCGAACATTACACTCGTACTATTATTGTCAAGGGACGAAGACTTTTTGCAAAGTATGAACATATACTTTTGTGGAAGTATCCGAGGAGGGAGACAGGACGTAAATATTTACCAGAGAATAGTGAAGAAGTTACAGCAGTATGGCAAGGTGTTAACAGAGCATGTCAGCTATGACAGTCTGTCTGAAAAGGGTGATTCACTTTTACTCTCTTTCTCTCATAGTTGCGCTATTTAACGCTTTCATATCGTTTGGTTAATCCTGTGTGTGGAAACTAGTCATAGATGTAACTTAGTTAACATGTGTCCGTGATGCAGGTGAAGATGCCGTTTTGGATGGAGATAAAGCGATTCATGATCGAGATATGGAGTGGCTGATGATGTCTGATGGTGAGGTCAGATCATAATGACATGCTCATCATTTTCACTTTCCTCATTGTTTTCAAAAAGTGTTGTTCATACATACACAGATAATGTTTGTTTTGTTTGTTGTTGTTGTTGGTTTGGGGTGGGGACAGTTTATTGAATGTTTAGACAAAATATTTACATCACAAAAGCTTGCATATGTGGCTCATATAGTATAAATATGGAGATCATAATCTAGGAAATAACACCTTAGTTTTATTTAGAGGCAAAAATATGCAATTTGGTGCAGTTGCAGACAGCTCTATGGCCAAATCTTATCAGTCCAGCAGATACTTACACAAGAGGCTTATAAATATCAGTCATCACTCCATATATCCCTTCAGTATGTCTTAGTAAGATAACATTTAAATGCTTAGTTTTATGATTAAAGCTCTGTAGTTTTAAAACATGTAATACAATGCACAAGTTCAACACAATGATGGTTGACAAATGAACAGATAAACCTTCCTCAAAAGCCTGATGGATGATATTCGATACTCGCATTTTAACATGACTTTAATAAAAAAAAAAATTAAAAAAAATGATGAATGGGTAATCAAGTAAAACCTAGAATTATTCTGAATTATTCTTCGAATACGCTAAGACAAATACATTAACATTGTCATATGCACTAAACTCTTCTGAGAACTGTCATGTGTTAATTCTGCGATGCTGTATCGGACCTGTCTCAGTTTTTCAGGACTCATTACAGTGCCGTTTTCTCTCTCTGTACCAGTGATAGTAGCTGAGGTGACACAGCCGTCGTTAGGAGTGGGTTATGAACTCGGCCGAGCTGTGGAAATGAACAAGAGGGTTCTCTGTCTCTTCAGACCTTCATCTGAAAAAGGTATTAACACATTCTCCCAGCTTTCATCAAGAAATAGATTACACGGTTATTACAAATGCGCTGCCTGGCCAAAATAAAAAAAAAAAGTTTGGATTTGAATAGGCCAATGCTGATATGAAGAGTCTATAGCCGTATTCACACGGGATTAGTATTATCTGGGGTCCTTCGTGTGGCGCATTCGCACGGGATAAGCAAAGCCTGTGATTTTACTCGAATTTACTGACTTATCTCCCGGACGTGATGTCAATAGGCTATTGCTTGGAAATGTCTTGACGTTATTATAGGTCTAGCTGTATATATCATAAACAGAATAATGTTGTTTATCGTCGCTCTTCTGATGATTTTCAGCTTTCTCTTTCTGCAAATTGTATAGTTTTATGATGTATAGCGACTTAGCACCCAAAATCAAAACACTCCATTCATCGCGAAAGATGGATAAAAAGGTGCACCGAAACAAAAACCTTGAAAAATGTATTTACGACCCCGCCAAATCACAGACATGGCTGATTCGCTCGGGATTAAGATCACAGACAACCTCTGCAATTATTACAAATGACTAGAGGTCACCAGGTAATACTAATCCTGTGCGAATCATTATTGCGGTGATTATTATATTTCTAGCATCTTATATGTTTGGCAACAGTTCCTCTAACCTTAATTGGTAGAGTGTGTAGTTTTTCATTTCTTAAACAAGATGAAGGTACAAACGATCTTACAGATTATTTATGTAAATAGCTTGGCAAGCTAGCTAGGCTAACGTTAGCTAACGAGGAAACTATAAAAAGATCTGTCCATTTGGCAACAACAAATAAACGAATGACATCAAATAAACGAATTCATGTTTTTCCTTTGTGTCCATTATTTATCTCATTTTCACATTGCAAAAGGCACAGGGTAAGGTACAGCTAGAAAATATACATAATATCGACCAATTAGTGTTTTTAAACCATGGAAAGAGGTTAATATAACAGCAGGAGATTTTTATGTCATGTAACGTTACATTTAGCTCAGGATCAAGCCATTTAATGACCTGTTTCATGTTAATTGAATAGAAAAAATAGCTAGAGAGGAGATTTTGCTGAGCACTACATTACATATTTATTATATATTTTACTTGTGTCATTAAATAGGCTAATTGTTATTATAACAAAAACTGCATTATATTTAATTTATTTTAAACCTTTAATAATACCAGCAGATTGAGCCCTCTGTGTTTACAGCATTAGGTGAGATTATTTTTTTAAATAAAATTTTAAATAAACATGTATCCAAATTAGTCAATATTGAATCAAAATGGGAATCAAATCACAAAAATGGAATTGAGATCTTGAAATCTTTGTCTAGCAATAATAAAAACGGTATCCTATCAGTCATTGTACAATGTAAACATTGTAACATGTTGTCACTAAACTTCATAAAATTCTATTTAGTTACCAAATGTTTTGACAAACCCCAAATTCAAAGAACAAATTCACACATGAATTGGCTCCTACATTCACTGAAAGTGTTTGGGATGTGCTGGAGGAGACTTTACAGAGTGCTGGACTCTTGCATTGACAATACAAGATCTTGAGCGAACATTGATGCACCTTTTGATAGAAATAACATCACCACCTTGATTTCCATCAATGTTAAATCCAACATTTGCGTATGTAAATCCAAATGTAATGTACATTGCCTATGTAATTTAAATGGTTTTTTTTTTTTGCCCTGTGTGTGTGTATGTGTTATTTCTTATTAATTTCTGTTGATTTTTTTATGGTTTTGACAGATTTCACTTCCCTCTTTTCTCTCACCCTCCAGTGCTGTCTGCCATGATCAGAGGAGCTTCGACAAACTCGCTCTTCCATGTTCAGGACTACACAGAGGATGAAGTCGAGAGCTTTTTGGAGAAATATTTTGATGGTATCAACAAGAACTGATGATGAGCATATTTCAAGCAACGAATCATAACAGATAAGCACAACTCCATCTTGCTCCTCTGCTTTCAGAAAGCCAGTAGGACAGTTTTCCCTTGGTGACCATAAGTATTAAGTAAATACATCACTTTGTGAAATGTAAATTACACTGTTCTTACGTACATGTGAATAAATCTGTCCCATCAAAACACTGGTGTTACAGAGTATTAGAAATAAATGTTTTGTAGTCATTTCTAGTATATGACACAAACATTATATAACTGAGATAACCAGACAGATGAATACTTTTGGTCATATTGTGTAGTGCATTTATCAGTTTTTGAAATGTCCACCAGGGGTCACTTGTTGTCTTTTTTTAAGACATTAGCAAAGATTAATAAATTAATAACCTAGATTAATAAGTTAATAACCAGGCTTGCGACATAACTCATTAATTACCTGATATATATATATATATATATATATATTATAAATCTAAAAATATCTACATATATTCATTTAATTATACATGTATAAGTATTAACTATAATGACTATTATTGAAAGCATTTTTAGCTTAGATATGGATAAGAAAATTGCATAGATAAGATAATTGATAATAATTTATTCATGACACCTGGTATTTAAAGACAGTTTTATAGAGTGATTTAGACATGGAGTTCAACTATTACACTGTTAAAAACTTGAATACACACAGTTTTGTATAAAAATGCACATTACAATAAAAAAACAAATATACATTTCACCAATAAATTACATAAATAAATTATATTTGCACTTAAGAATACTGTTGTTTATATATCATTTTATATCACAAAGATCATTCCCATAAAACTGATATTACTATCTAAACCGCTTAAAATAGCATCACAATAGTGTTAAAGGGAACTTACACTTTCATTTAAAAAAGTATGTTCATAAAACAAACATATTCTCAAAAATGTAAAATGTAGCATATGCTCACTCTTACGATTTGAACACTTGGCAAAAATGTGTACACACACACATCTGAAATTAAAAGAGCTTCTCCAGTAATGTGGCTAGATATTACACACACAGCACTAATTTAACACACGATGGATGTTGTGATATATTTGGGTGGTTTAGTGCTTCCCTTTATTTTACATGCAGCTCATTAGTGCTACCGTATACTCTTTGAGTACAGACCTCATATCAACAAATAGTACCCAGGATGCGTGTACCTTAAAGTCAACATGAAACAGCATTTGCATCCACCTTACCTTCATAATGTGACACACAGTATATTACAAGAGAAAAGGAAATGGTGAGATTCAATTTGATCAGTTTGTCTGAATACAGTTTGTTTGTATAAATGGAGTAGTTCACTTTTCAAAAAACTTTTGCTGCTAATTTACTCACCCCCATGTCATCCAAGATGTCCATGTCTTTCTTTCTTCAGTCGAAAAGAAATTAAGGTTTTTGATGAAAACATTCCAGGATTTTCTCCATATAATGGACTTCAATGGGAACCAAATGGTTCAAGGTCCAAATGAGAGTTTAAGTGCAAACTGTTCAAAGGGCTTTAAACGATTCCAGACGATGAATAAGGGTCGTATCAAACGAAACAATCGCTTGATAAAATTAAAAAAAAAATAACAAAGTTTAAGTTTTATAAGCTCAAATGGTCGCCTTGCTCTGTTCTGTGATGCGTGTTCGTGCTCCTCCTGTTTGAACTCGTTCATTAAAATGAACAAATCTTTTTTCTTGTCATTTGGTTCATTTAACGAAAGAAATGAACGAGTTGACTCGGGAAAAGATTCGTTCATTTTGATGAACGAGTACGAATAGAGAGTCACACAGAACAGAGCAAGTCGAGCATTTGAGCTTATAAACCTTAAACTTTATTTTTTAAATGAGCGATTGTTTCGCTTGATAAGACCCTTATTCGTCGTCTGGAATCGTTTAAAGCCCTTTGAACAGTTTGCACTGAAAGTGTCTTTTAGACCTTGAACCGTTTGGTTCCCATTGAAGTCCATTATATGGAGAAAATCCTGGAATGTTTCAAAAACCTTAATTTCTTTTCAACTGAAGAAAGAAAGACATGGACATCTTGGGTGACATGGGGGTGAGTAAATTATCAGCAAAAGTTTTTTTTTTTTAAATGAACTACTTTAAAATAGTCTCTGAAAATTACGAAACAAGATTTTATTTCCTCTAAAATAATTATCTATTTATGTATTAAACTTTTTGCTAGCACTTTACAATAAGGTCCCATTACTTAACATTAGTTAATGCAGTAACTAACATAAACAATGAGCAATACATTTGTTACAATTTATTCATATTTTCTAACGTTAGTTGATAAAAATACAACTTTTCATTGTTAGTTCATAATATTAATAGATACAACTTTTGATTTTAATAATGTATTAGTAATTGTTGTAATGAATATTAAGATTAATGATTTTTAAAAAAATATATAATAATAAATTATTTGTTTTTAAAAGAAGAAGAATTTTCATGTTAACTAACCTTATTGTAACCTTATTAATTCTGTCTCTGGTTGGAAAGGTTTGTACCGCAAGCAATTTTGTTGCTTTTATTGAGGGAAAAAATTAAGACCAAAAAAATACAACACATTTTTTTGGGAGAGGAAATATAGACTAAGACACCTCTCGGGTCCATCAAAAATAGTGCCTGGTGAGATCAGCCTGAACGTTTTTTTTTTTTTTTTTCAGAGGCAGGGGGAGATATTACATTTATGGATAATTACATTACATGTGTTACAGTACATTTGTTATTACATATATATAACATTTCTATGGAGCCATGGTGAAGAAAAAATATATGAGATTGGAGGAAAAATTATGCTCATGCGAATGTCCCCCGAGAAACTTTGCATTCGCTCTCATTAACAAAAACATTTTTTGCGAGCGAACGCAAAGTTTCTCGGGGGAACGCCAAATTTCTCATATTTTTAATCTCATATTTTTTGGCCACCACCACCATGTCCCATTAGGGCCTCCGTACATTTTCTTGGGAATAATGTTCCACAACCAGGTAAGAGCATTATTGATTTCATGTTGACTCTAACTGTGCTAATGTTCCCTCATCAGTCCATGCCCTCACGTGTGGCATTGATAATTAAAATCCAACTACTAATTGGTTCTTTATATGTGTGTAATGGCTCTGTATAATAACCACCTGCATTCAGCCAACTCTCAGATTCATCAGTACCAGTATCTCGTGAGTGGTCAGAAGTGGTCGTTTACTTCAACAGAGCAGCTGCACCGATCGATCCGTGTGTCTAAATGATGTCGGTGTTCAGCCTCTTCTTCTCGAGCTCGGCCGGAGGCTGGAGGAAGCTGATCTTGCACTCCTGCTGCACAGAGTGAGTTCGACAGCGCTGGTGAGTGGGAGCCGGTCGACACTGGCAGCGAGCCGATCGGTCCTGGCACTGTCCACGCAGCACCAGACCAGCTGTTACTGCCACCACGGCTAAAGTCATGCCCCCCAACACCAGCAGGAGGACGAGCTGCGACTCCGACAGCCCATCCGCCCCGCGCTGGGTCACCACGGAGATTTTAAACAAGCTTTTCTCGTTCCCGTTAGGAGTCGTCCAATGGGAGTGATTCCCCAGAACGGATTTGCTCTCTTCGCTCTTGAAAGGAGACAACGTTTGAGATCCCGACTCCCAGACGGGAATCTCGCACGTTCTTCCGGTGTGACCTGGAGGGCAGAGGCACTGATAAGCCGAGACCCGGTCGATGCAGCGTCCTCCGTTGAGGCAGGGCTGGCCGGCGCAGTCGTCCAGGTTGATGGTGCAGAAGCGCCCGGTGAAACCCACAGGGCACAGGCAGGAGAAACGGTTCACGCCGTCCACACAGGTGGCACCGTTGGCACAGGGGCGCATCAGGCAGTCGTCCATGTTGGTCTCGCAGCGCGGCCCGGTGAAGCCGGCCAGGCACCGACACGACAGCTCTGGAGCGAAACCTCCCAGATCCTCGCAGAGACCGCCATTCTTGCAGGGGGACCTGAGGGATGAACGTATGTCACTTATGCTTGTTTTTTTGTGCTACCGTCACAATGTTTTAAAGGTGGAGGTTGGCGATTTCTGCAATCATATTGTCACCAATTGTTTTCTGAGCACTGATTTTTATAAATATTTTTCATTAAAAATAGGGCTGTCAAACGATTGATCGCGATTAATCGCATCCAAAATAAAAGTTTGTTTTTACATAATATATGTTGGTGCACTGTGTATAATTATTTTATATATATAAAAATACACACATGCATGTATATTTAAGAAAAAAATATAATTTATATATAAAATATTTATATGTAATATAAATCTATATACAGTATATACATGAAAATATTTCTTAAATATATACAAGCATGTGTGTGTGTTTATATATATATATAAAATAATTCAACACAGTGCACCCACATATAATATGCAAACACAAACTTTTATTTTGGATGCGATTAATCGCAATTAATCATTTGACAGCCCTAATATAAATCTTTATACAGTATATACATGAAAATATTTCTTAAATATATACAAGCATGTGTGTGTATTTATATATATATAAAATAATTATACACAGTGCACCCACATATATTATGTAAACACAGACTTTTATTTTGGATGCGATTAATCGCGATTAATCATTTGACAGCCCTAATTAAAAATATAAAAAAAAACGTAAGAGCGTCATGGACATTTGTAAGCTGAATGTGTCTGGCTTCTGATGTCATACACTTCCAGTTATTATCAGCTGTACAAAACAGCACTATATGCTGCTTGATTTTAACTGCTATTTCTCACCATAATATTTTAATGAGTTATCGTATAAAAACACTGGTTTGTGGTGCAAATAGTCTTACTGTTTACTGCACTTCGTTATTATTTATTTATTTCCCTTTAGCAACTAATAATTTGGAAATCACAGAAAATAGCTTATTTGGGGTGGTGATGGCGCAGTGGATAAGACACATGCCTTTGGTGTGAGACACCCGGGTTTGAATCCACTGTGAGACACCAATGTGTCCCTGAGCAAGACACTTAACCCCTTGTTGCTCCAGAGGCGTGCGACCTCTGATATATATAGCAATTGTAAGTCGCTTTGGATAAAAGCGTCAGCTAAATGAATAAATGTAAATGTAATGTAAAATGTACTTCCACATTGTAAAATACGGTGGATATAACACCTCTACTAGAACATACTGTAACAACAACCAGTAAAGTCCACTTCCTGAGAGAATGACATTAATGAGCCGGTTCTTATTAGTGAATTAACTTGTATTTCGGTTCGCTTGATTTGTTTGGTCTGGGAAAAAAAAAAAAATTTAGTCCTCCTGGTCCGCTTTAGCGCTCACATTCACATTGGCAACACTGAACCTAAAGGGCGGCATAGGGAGATGTTCACAACCTAAATGGTCGGCTTTTAATTACGTGTATTGTGAGGGAGCATCCAAACAGTGCTGTGTTATAAATGCGCTCTTTGTGTATGTAGCTACATATGATGGTATTTTGACCAGCTGCAATCTCGTGAAGAGCTTATAAAATGTGTAAAAGTGTTAAAACAGCGTTATCCCTCCGTCACAAACAAACGAAGATCTGCAGTGAGGAGATGCGGTTCTGACGCCTGTGCTGAACTCTGATGAGCACATCACGACTAGGGTTGGGTATCGTTTGAATTTGAACGATTCTGATTCCGATTCCTTGTTTCGATTCCGGTTTCTAACGATTCTCGATTCCGATTCTTTTAAGAGGCAGGGTCAAAAAAGTTTAGCTAACCTTGCTAACCAATGGCCTTTCTGAAGGAAATAATCCTTTCTGAAGGAAATACTCCTTCTGTAAAAATACTCCTTTTGTTGATTTCGTTATTTTTAGAAAAGTGAAGCCACACTTTGGATCGCCGACGTAAGTTACTCATGTTCGACTCGCGTGGTTATGCCAACACTTCCGGTAGACGCTTCTTCGTTGGTGTTGTTCAGCGGTTTCTTCTTCCGCTCGGCGGACTGCGAATATCGAAACTAGGAATCGAAATTTTAACTTTTGAACGATTCCGGGAAAAACGAAAAGTTATTCTCGGTTCCAATCGATTCTCGATACCCAACCCTAATCACGACTATGATGAGGAAAAAGAGTCGCATCTTGTGACATCATGTCCCATTTTTGGTTCGTGTACATGTCTTCGGTCCATGTTGCGTTTATATTTAAAGGGTTAGTTCACCCAAAAATGAAAATTCTGTCAGTATTTACTCATCCTCGTGTTGTTCCAAACCTCTATGTGTTTATTTGTTCTGCTGAACACAAAGGAAGATATTTGGAAGAATGTTTTAATCACACAGATCTCATTCCCCATTGACTACCATAGTATGTATTTTTTCCTACTATGGTAGTCAATGGGGAATGAGATCTGTTTGATTAAAACATTCTTCCAAATATCTTCCTTTGTGTTCATTTTTGGGTGAACTAACCCTTTAATTCAAAACGCTCTAGGGTTCGCTTGAAAGCGGCCCGAGACCAAGACCCATTATAGTTTGGTGGCACAAGGCAGCGTTCACACTTATTCAAATGAACCAATCTAACAGAGCAATCGCACCAGTGTTCGTTTTAATAAAAAAAAACATGTCAAGTGTGAACACACCCTAAAAAACATTCAGCATAACCAGTGTAGTCCGATTCCTGAGCGTATAATGTCGCTCACACAGTCGAGCATAGTCATGGGCTCGATTCCCAGGCAATGCATGATTTGACCAACTGGGCACTTTGTTTAATTCAATCAAGTTACTTGTGCCAAATAATGTAAATATAAATGATGTGTCGGTTCTTTTTAAGTGAATCAAAAGCACTTATGAATCAGCAGCAGTGCTCAAAAGGAATCGCTTGCTGATCTGCAAATATGTTGACACTGCGTAAGAGTCACAGGATTTATACTTTTGAGGGAATCGGTCAATGCATGCGTTTATCGTTATCTCTGCATAATAAACTTTAACAAGGTGTCATCAAAAACATTGCACACGTCCCCAGAACATCACAATTAAACATTTCTTTTTAAATACATTTATAAAACATGCATATGCACAGATTTTATTATCGCCAACGTTCATATTTATAAAAATGGTCTTTTACGTGGGAAAATGCTCAGCGTCTGAGCAGACGTACACACTCTCCTTGTGGCAGTCAGAGTTTGAACTGCAAGTATTTGGAAATCTAAGCAATTTTTGCCACTTAAGTGGAACATTTAGGCGTTGACTGATGCTATTTAATGTCAATTACATTATTTAGTCAGCGTTTACCAGTCGGAGATCTGAAAACACAATTTCAAGATGATTTGTGATTTATAACTTTCACATCTGTCAGAGAGGTTTATGCACGTTTTTTTTTCTCAGAATTTTCTGTAGCCGTTTTTGAAATGATCGTAAGATCAAACGTAGGACGGTTTCTAAGCAACATTTTATAAATGAGGCCCTTAGTGTCTCTAGAACAGCAACTGGTCCAGTCCTGCTGCTTCATTTACCAGTAACACACACACACTCAGTTTGTGTTGCTCGTCCTGGGAGGAACAGTCGGGCCGGTCTGCAGTGTGTCGGTGTTATAGACTCTTACAGGGCCAGTAATAATGAGCCCACTGAATTACATGTTGTTCTGCCTGTGCCAGTGCGTCTGGGCTTGTGTCCTAATAGATTTACAGCTTAACAAAATGTGTATTCAAAGGGGTCATAGAATGAGCAATCCACTATTCACTGATCTCACGCAAAAGAGTTCATTGTAAATGAAAGTCCTACTAAAAACAACTCGTTCTGTTCTTCTGCAACTTTCAGAAAAACGAGTATCTGAAAACACGAGCATGCATTTACATTATATATACACACACACACACACACACACAGTCAAACCAAATATTATTCAGACACCAGATTAAATTCTCGGTATTGGTATTTATTTACTAGTAGTGTGTGCAGGACACTATAGTTAATTTATGTAAGTGAGGAGAGCAAAATAAAGTAAACTGTGACATCTTATACCCAAAAATCCTTCATACAATGACTACCAGTAAAATGTATATAAATTTGGGACCAACAATTTCAGACACTTTGACCTGACCATGTTTTCCTTTAGTGATTTTTATTATTATTAGGGTTGGGTATCGAGAATCGAGTATCGATTGGAACCGGGACTAACTTTTCGTTTTTCCCGGAATCGTTCAAAAGTTAAAATTTCGATTCCTAGTTTCGATATTCACAGTCCGCCGAGCGGAAGAAGAAACCGCTGAACAACACCAACGAAGAAGCGTCTACCAGAAGTGTTGGCATAACCAAGCGAGTCGAACATTAGTACCTTACGTCGGCGATCCAAAGTGTGGCTTCACTTTTCTAAAAATAACGAAATCTCTGCAAAATGCAAAATATTTTACAGAAGGAGTATTTCCTTCAGAAAGGCCATTGGTTAGCAAGGTTAGCTAAACTTTTTTGACCCTGCCTCTTAGAAGAATCGGAATCGAGAATCGTTAGAAACCGGAATCGAAACAAGGAATCGGAATCAGAATCGTTCAAATTCAAACGATACCCAACCCTAATTATTATTATTGCTAATGTGACCTTTTTACACAGACTGAACAAAATAAGCATTACTTGGTAATTGGTTGACGTGAACTGGTATTATCTAATTGTGTAGTTAAGTTTAACAGCCGACAGATATTTAACCGAATTCATTTGTGAGACAGTCTAACAGAAGGATGGACAAAACCAATGAAATATGAGAGTTGTTGTCATATTGTATTACCATTTTCTAAACTACTGTGATAATGTGAGTAATGTTGAAGGTGTCTGAATAAATTTTGGTTTGACTGTATATAAAACACTCACTTTGTCTTTTGGCAAGGCCCAGTTTTCAGTTCGCAGTCTCGCCCGTGAAGGCCTTCAGGACATAAGCAGTTGTAATCCCCCGACTCACTCAAGACGCAGGTCGCCCCGTTCTGACACGGCTGTTCTCTAGAGCACACGTAAATATCTGCGGGGAGAAGTAGCTGTTGTCATGAATAACACACATATAATTGTCGCACATATAATTGAAACATATAATAGAAGTATGTCAACAGCGAAGAATTATACATGTATATTTTTGCGGCTCAAGTTTTTTAAACATTGTTTTTTTATATATACTTTCTTTTTATGTTCGAAATAAAGATTACAAAAAAAAAATAATAATGAATCACCTTTGTCACAGAATCTGCCCCCCCACCCGTCCACGCAGGTGCACTGCCAGGGCTGATGACAGGAGCCGTGAACACACCCGGGCATCCGCACGCAGTCGTCACAGCGCGGGCCACCCCACCCCGGGTCACACCTGACACACGAGACGAGAGGTAAATACTGTTCACCTGTTCACAGTCTGCTAAAGCTCACCAACATGACACCTGACAGTCACATAGAGAGTCGACTCACCTGCAGTCCCCGTTCTCGGCACACTTTCCATGGCCGAGCTCACACGTGCAGTTACTGGCTGAGGGCGATGGAGATGTTTCTACTGAGGGAAATTACATGTTTATTGATCTTACTGTGCAGCAGTGTTTGTGGGCTAAAACTATTAAAAACTTTAACTATTTAAAACTTTAACTTTAAATGTACATTTATATTTAATCATTTGGCAGACGCTTTTATCCAGAGAGACTTGCAAACAAGGAGAGCAATAGAAGCAATTGAACTAACAATAGGACAACAGTATGCAAGTGCTGTGACCCTTCCCAGTGCAGTCTAACACTATATGTTTTTTTTTAAAGATAGATACAGATTAGAAGAGAAAACAAAGTGTTAGTGTTAATGGATCATGTGTTGCCATAAATACTAACTTTATTTTCTCACAAGATTTAGAGTGAGAAAATAAAGTTAGTATTAATGGCAACACGTGATCCATTAACACTAACACTTTGTTTTCTCTTCTAATCTGTATATCTATCTATCTGTACCCAGTTTCCATTCACAGTTTAGTCTAACGCAGTATATATATATATATATATATATATATATATATATACTGCTGCGTTAGAAACTGTGAATGGAAACTGGGTTAAAACTGGAATTAAGATAAAATAAAACAACAATTACAACTGTTGCCTTGGCAGCTAAAATACTGTATAAGTATACATTGAAGTGCTAAACTAAACCTGAAATGAAAATATATTAAAGCTAAACAAATGATAAAACAAATTAAAAGTACAAAACAAAATTACAAAAATATGCATTTTGGTGCTGTTTCTTAAAGGGATAGTTCACTTTGAAATTAACTTTTGGTGTGTTTTAGCTTACCTCAAGGGCATCCAAGATGTAGGTGTCTTTGTTTCCGCAGTAGTTTCAATTTTGATATTTTAAGGTCAAACCGTTCTTGTCTGTTAATGCAGGTCTATTGTCACCACCTCTAAGAGCATGCACAGAGAAGTCCAGATTAAACATGAAGACACGAAACGAGCGGTTTGTGTGAGAAAACGAACAGTATTTATATCGTTTTTACCTCGTGTAACCACAGTCACGTCCAAGTGATCTTGCGCGTGGTTGCGAAAAAAATTCAACGTTGTCTGTTGATATATCGAAATCGTCTTCCATTGCAATTTCCTGTATATCTAAATATGTTTAGATCTTCACAGTGAAGGGTAACACTTCCGAAATCTCTGTCTAAACAATGAGTGACGTACACGCGTGACAGATCACTTCCGGAGATTCACTTTCCGGTGCTTCCGCAGACCGAAGTGCCCGCACCCTCAGATCACTTGGACGTGGCTGTGGTCACACGAGGTAAAAACGATATAAATACTGTTCGTTTTCTCACACAAACCGCTTGTTTCGTGTCTCAGGCCATCAATGTGTACTTACATTTACGAGTCATTAAATCATGTTTAATCTGGACTTCTCTGTGCATGCTCTTTGAGGTGGTGACCATAGACCTCCATTATATGACTGACAGACAAGAACGGTTTGACCTAAAAATATCAAAATTGAAAAAACTGCAGAAACAAAGACACCTACATCTTGGATGCCCTTGAGGTAAACTAAAACATACCAACAATTAGTTTCAACGTGTCTATCCCTTTAAACTATCCATTTAAAATCATATTGTCAAAAACTGAGATGAAATTCTGATAGCTTGTAATGTAAATCAATGAGATTTTTGTGCTGAATGCTTATATTTATTATCAACGCTCTGTAGTTTTAATCATGGGGGGAAACATAATGCAATCCAATGCAATGATGATTGCGAGATGAACAAATAAACGTTCCTCAAAAGCCTGAAAGATTATATTTGGAGACTTTTGCTTCATTTTTCAAAAAAAAAAAAAGTGTTCAACGTGAAATATTACTAGCAATATGAAAGTTACTTTTTTGTTTTTCGATATAAAAAAGTAATTCAAGATTTCACAGCAAAAAGATGTGACCCACAACCTGAGGGGGGTGTTTTCACAATTATGCTAAAAGACATTTTACTTGCTAAAAAAGTATAAAATATCAATCATAGGGCTTGTGTTTAGTAGATTAGTTTTTTTCAGAAAGTTTTGATCATGTTGATAATTGAGAAATTTGTGTCGAGACAAACTTTAAGTTGGCTTGTGAAAGTTTGGAACAGAAAGTTTGAAAAAGTTTAAATTAGTCTAAAGTTTATATTAGTTTGAAATTTAAAGTAGTTTAAATTAGCCTAAAGTTTAAATTTTTGTGTCAAATATGATACTTTATAGGGTTAATAATATCTACATGTACTTTTTGTATGAAATGTGTTTTTGATATTGTACAGGAAGTGATTCACCCCTGATCTCCATCATCACCATGTCGACTGAGTGATTTAGCGTTCTTGGCTGTGCTAATCCAGTATTGGGCTTTGCACTATAGTGGATGTTAGTGCAGGGTGTGTTTGTGTGTGTGTGTGTTGGGGGACGGCCAGCGAGCGCGTGTGTCTGTGGTGATGGGCACGAGGGGAGCGTGTGCGGTGGGAGGAGAGGAATGTGCTCATGTCTCCGCCCGTATGAGCTTTGCCCGAACATCACAAGAATTCACCATCGCCCAGAGCCCAACCCCTTCAAACTACCTCTGACATCACATGTCCTGAGCAAGGGATCGTCCATTCACTAAACATGCTGAATTATTCCCTACAGCCAGGAAGTTTTGAACAATTATAAATATGCAAATCACGCGCACGCTTATGAGAACTTCATCCCCCCCCATCTGACAAGCTTACTTAATCGTGTGACTATTTCGGATAAGACCTAGTATGTCAGACACAATGCATGTGTAAGCTCATATTCATTGACTGCTGTTGGAATGGGAAGCATTTTCCATGTAATCTGGCCTATATTCCTGGAAACACAGAGCTTTGAACAATGCATGCCTGGCTTTCCTGTGCTATCAGTGCAACAGCTGAAAAGTACAAACTGATGATAACCGAGCAGCCCAAACAACAATATGCAGCCTAATCTCTTAAACTTAGACAGCTGAAGGATTAGT
The DNA here is from genome assembly GCF_016745375.1 of Pimephales promelas. The sequence goes on along the minus strand of NW_024121388.1, from coordinate 6,895,357 downwards.
TTAACATTTAAAATTCTCAAAATAATTCTTGTTCTACAGCTTTATAGAGAGTTTAAGTCCCTCCCCTTCCGGTCGACCACCATGGGACCTTATTTTGAAAAAAATATTAGTCAATGGCAAGAGACAACAAATATTTTGATCTCGTTTGAATTTTGCCCTGAATTACACATATGATGTTTGTCAGTTTAAAAGATACACTTTAAAGTCAAGAAAGTCGCAGTTTGATGTAAAACCGTTGAGGTATAAGACTGTGAATATATGTAATTACAAACTACAAACCCAGAAGGTGCACATTTTCTCTCAATGAATGAAGCTAACTTTACTGAGGCTAATGTCAGTCTTTGTTTCTATCCACAAGTTTCCGAGGGGCGCTCCTGTAAAAAATAAAGTGGGTGAAACTTCCGGTGAGGCGGCGGAAGTAGCATTCCAATGGTATTTTGTGTGTTAGTTAGCGAAGAGGCTAGCTGTTTTTCGGAGAATTATTTTACTATTTAAAGACGCAAATCTTTATGAGAGATGTCGTTACGGAGCTCAGGGACAACATGTGCTGTTCGCGGTTGTATGTATAACCGGAGTAAACTAATTCAGTGGCTTAAACGTGATTGTTTTGAACATAAGCTGAAAACGAAATCAGAGTGATTTTGCCAACGACTGTAGTTTCCATCACCTCCCAAAAGACAACGAATCTTCCTGTGTACATTTGTTTAAATTCTTAATATTCTATAAACTCTATCAGCATGTGATTGGCTGTTCGCTACTGATGTTACACCTAAACTCAGGATCAAAGCCTGTGTTGACAGAATACCAAATGTGCCAGTTAATGTATTCAAGCAGCACATTCATTTATAATTTTGAATAAACTCCGACCAAAGCACAATGACTAAGTGTGTATTTTTTATTTTAAATGTTTGCCAGCTCGCACAACTGTCTGTCACCATGCCTTGATGAGTATTGATTATTAATAATGTTATATTATAATACTCCCAATCAACTACTGCGGAGGGTAAAGGTACTGTTATTTCACCTTTTTTAATTTCGTTGAGGTTGTGTTCCCACATCGTTAGCTAGTTTGGATCGCTATAACTTGAATGACTGTCAACTGTTGAATGAACAAGTGTCAAGCATGTCAAATCGCGCTTTGTATACTTCCAACCGGAAGTCGCGCCCACTTTTGATGCAAGGCCTCATGGGGCGTAGGAAACTTGTGGATAGACTTCCGCCATAATTGAGTGTAACGTTACGAGTGTTTTGTTCTAGACTTGTTCCGATTTTCACACAAAACTAAATGTTACTCTTCTGTTTTATGACAAACTGCGACTTTCTTGACTTTCAGAATTATCTTTTAAATTGACAAACATCATATGTGTAATTCAGGGCACAGTTCAAACTAAATAATAAGATAAGTTGTCTGTCGCCATTGACTAACATACATATTTTTTCCGAAATAAAGTCCCATAAGCCGGAAGCGGAGGGGAGGGACTTAAAGGGTTAGTTCACCCAAAAATGAAAATTCTGTCAGTATTTACTCACCCTCATGTTGTTCCAACCCCGTAAGACCTTCGTTCATCTTCGGAACACAAATTAAGATATTTAAGATATTAAGATCGCTCCTGTATACAGTCCATAGGCTTCTTGGGGGACTGGCTCTTGCTGTCCTCGAAAAGTCAGTAAAGACATCGTTAAAATAGTCCAAGTGACTACAGGGGCTCAATCTTAAGTTTATCAAACGACGAGAACACTTTTGTGCGCAAAAAAACAACAAAAATAACGACTTTATTTCAACTATTGGTTTATTTCTCCCTCTGCGCGAGTCAGGTTACTAGTTTAATAGCGTAAGCTTCTGTTATTGTACGTCACACGCATCACACACACATGACCAGCGTCGGCCAATAGTGTGACGTAGCTCTACGCAATCACACTACGTTAACTGACTTACAGGCTCATGGAGAAGGAAGTGAATAGTTGAAATAAAGTCGTTATTTTTGTTGTTTTTTTGCGCACAAAAGTGTTCTCGTCGTTTGATAAACTTAAGATTGAGCCACTGTAGTCACTTGGACTATTTTAACGATGTCTTTAATGACTTTTCGGGGACAGCAAGAGCCAGTACCTCAAGAAGCCTATGGACTGTATGCAGGAGCGATCTTAATATCTTAAATATCTTAATTTGTGTTCCGAAGATGAACGAAGGTCTTACGGGGTTGGAACAACATGAGGGTGAGTAAATACTGACAGAATTTTCATTTTTGGGTGAACTAACCCTTTAAGCTCTCTATATGAGGTGAAAGGTAATTTGTCCCTCTTGCTTGCAGAGTATATTACCTCCATCTGAAATTGCGCCGAGAGGAAGCACCTCCTTATCAAGGAGTTGCGAATTTATCCCGAGCGATTCAAAATTTACCTCAGAATGTCAGTAGAACAGTTTGATGCTTTGCGATTCTGGAGCCACATTTTAAAAACAAGACCACCAATTTTCGTGAACCAATCGATTCTGAACAGAGACAGTGTCAGTATGTCTAAATAGTATGGACACATAGACACACGCATGCCATGCTGGGCACTGGGCAGACAGAACAGCTGTAGCTATAGGCTACAGGGTAACACTTTACAATAAGGTTCATTAGTTAATGTATTTACTAACATGCACTAACCATGAGCAATACATTTGTTACTGCATTTGTTCATCTTTGTTAATGCTAGTTCATGAAAATACAGCTGTTCATTGTTTGTTCATGTTCGTTCACGGTGCTAGTATTAGTCAATGTTGAAAATAACATTAACAAAGATTAACAAATGCTGTATAAGTGCTATTCATTATTAGTTCATATTAACTAATGTAGTTAACTAATGTTAACTAACGAACCTTATTGTAAAGTGTTACCGGCTACAGGTTATATATTGTACCCAAATAATACATTAGTTATCGAATTGGCTGCTCAATCACACATTAATCGATCCGAAATTTTAGTCTGTTTGAAAGGGGAGGTTATTCCTTTCATAATCCAATCGAGAGAAGAGAACATAAACACTTGATCGAATTGAAAACTGAAACTGAAAGCACTGCGCATATGATGTGCGGAACGAGCTCCATAGACCGTAATCTAGCCCAGTAATCTGTTGCTTATCAGGAACTCATTCAGGCAGGAGAAAATTTGTCTTTGTGTCATATGAGTGAAGAAAAAATGGCTGGGCTCACTGTGATACTTTCCCTTTGAGAAAGTTCAGATCCTACTTGAACCTCTAATAATAATGTTTTATTAACAAAGTTTGGGAGGAGCATGTTCAAATTGCCCATCCCATCAGTACCAGAGAAGCCTACATATACACTCACCTAAACGATTATTAGGAACAACACACTAATACTGTGTTTGACCCTCTTTCGCCTTCAGAACTGCCTTATTTCTACGTTGCATTGATTCAACTATGTGCTGAAAGCATTCTTTAGAAATGTTGGCCCATATTGATAGGATAGGGTTAGGGTTTGTTGCGTTAAATCATACCCAGATACAGCAGTGCTATTTTCTGATTGGCTTTTCTGTAGCTCGACTAACAACACAGAACGCGCTTGATTCCTGCCAGATCCAAAGCGAGAGTGGCGCGGCTAGAGACATTTGGGCGCTGCATCATATTACATATATTATAAATAGTTTTTCCGCGTCAGAAATCGAGACTCAACAGACCAGGCAACATTTTTCCAGTCTTCAACGGTCCAATTTTGGTGAGCTCTTGCAAATTGTCGCCTCTTTTTCCTATTTGTGGTGGAGATGAGTGGTACCCGGTGGGGTCTTCTGCTGTTGTAGCCCATCCGCCTCAAGGTTGTGTGTGTTGTGGCTTCACAAATGCTTTGCTGCATACCTCGGTTGTAACGAGTGGTTATTTCAGTTAAAGTTGCTCTTCTATCAGCTTGAATCAGTCGGCCCATTCTCCTCTGACCTCTATCATCAACAAGGCATTTTCGCCCACAGGACTGCCGCATACTGGATGTTTTTCCCTTTCCACACCATTCTTTGTAAACCCTAGAAATGGTTGTGCGTGAAAATCCCAGTAACTTTACTTTAATAAACTGCTGAAATGCAAACATATCCAGCAGTGCTGCTATCATCAGATGCTTTTCTTTAAATGCTTTATTAAAAAAAAGCTTGCTGTTTTCTCGATTTTGTTGTGCTTATTTTGTTCCCGACAGCAAAGCGCAGCACATATTTACATCACTCTGGGCACCGTCAGATGTCCGCTAGCAGTATATTGCCGCTCACGTATTTCAAACTTCGTTTTAACTACTGATTTATATAGTGCACATTATACAGATCAGTTGTTTTACCCCAAAACGAAGAGTTTGCCGTGTATAACTGTCATGAAAATAATATTACAATGCAAGAACAATTGTAATCTATTCTCCTCTTGATTTGGGGTTGGAATATGACCTGGACCTATGATTAGGGTTGGGTATCGAGAATCGAGTATCGATTGGAACCGAGACTAACTTTTCGTTTTTCCCGGAATCGTTCAAAAGTTAAAATTTCGATTCCTAGTTTCAATATTCACAGTCCGCCGAGCGGAAGAAGAAACCGCTGAACAACACCAACGAAGAAGCGTCTACCGGAAGTGTTGGCATAACCACGCGAGTCGAACATGAGTAGCTTACGTCGGCGATCCAAAGTGTGGCTTCGCTTTTCTAAAAATAACGAAATCTCGGCAAAATGCAAAATTTGTGACAAAAGGAGTATTTACAGAAGGATTATTTCCTTCAGAAAGGCCGTTGGTTAGCAAGGTTAGCTAAACTTTTTTGACCCTGCCTCTTAAAAGAATCGGAATCGAGAATCGTTAGGAACCGGAATCGAAACAAGGAATCGGAATCAGAATCAGAATCGTTCAAATTCAAACGATACCCAACCCTACCTATGATAGTAGTGTCTCCATCCTCTGGTCTCTGTGGCTCACCTCATGGTTCCTCAAACAGAAACCACAGTGAGTGGGATGATCACTGAATGCCAAAACCACAGTGATCTAAATTTATTCCTAGCATGAAACCCTATATTCCCTCTCCAGAACCCCCCGTGGCTGCGCTCAGCGCCCTGGTGCCAGTGAAACATGCAGGTATGGGTTTCCCTTTGGTTTTAAACCCCACACGGGCCACATACACTCCCCAAGTGTACGTTGGGAAGCAGGTGGAGTGAAATAGAAAGCTGGTCGGACAGTGTCTGATGGAGCTGAGGAATAGGTAACTAGATCCATGTGAACCCAACGATCATCCAGACTCAGTATCCACTCAGCCCTTTGCACCGCTAGAAAAACATTTAGCCTGGACAGACAAGCGAGGACGGATTATTAGAGAGCCTCTGGAGCTCCAGTGTTACAGGCTCATTGGAAAAACATGCCTCTTCCTACCTTTTTACAAAACTGCCAACACGTACCTATACATTCAATTCACTGCAGTTTCCAGCTAATTAAAAAAACTGCCACCAATACAACACGAATCCACTTGATAAACATCTTGAACTGATTGGAGGGCTCATCAATTAATAAAGACTTATTTTCTTGCAGTTCCTTGCAAAATGCTACAATTTGATATATATAATATAATATCTGAGTATTATAATTCAAAACACTTGTACCGTAGTGCATCATTTGTAAACTAGTAACTTTTGAAGGTTTGCATCACATGTTCATCTCCATATGTGTGGCTTTTCTGATGTATTAAACTTGCTCAGTATTTCACCTGGTCCACTTGTGATGCGGAGCGCCTGTATATGAGTTCTGTGAAACACGAGTCACGAAAGGGCTCAAAAACTGGAAGAAGCAGCGACAATGTCACGGTTGCTTCAGAATATGTATTTTTATTTCACATTTGCTTTTGTTAACAGTTGGGTTTATGGAAGGTTTATGCATGTGGTATGTTATTTTAGAGCATTAATCTGAGCACCAGCCTGCACAGTGGAAACAAGGCATGATGGATCCATGTTCTCATTCTGTTTACGCCAAATTCTGACTAATGTCTCAACAGAAATCGAGACTCATCAGACCAGGCAACATTTTTCCAGTCTTCAACGGTCCAATTTTGGTGAGCTCTTGCCTCTTTTTCCTATTTGTAGTGGAGATGAGTGGTACCCGGTGGGGTCTTCTGCTGTTGTAGCCCATCCGCCTCAAGGTTGTGTGTGTTGTGGCTTCTTCACAAATGCTTTGCTGCATACCTCGGTTGTAACGAGTGGTTATTTCAGTCAAAGTTGCTCTTCTATCAGCTTGAATCAGTCGGCCCATTCTCCTCTGACCTCTAGCATCAACAAGGCATTTTCTCCCACAGGACTGCCGCATACTGGATGTTTTTCCCTTCTCACAGCATTCTTTGTAAACCCTAGAAGTGGTTATGTGGGAAAATCCCAGTAACTGAGCAAATTGTGAAATACTAAGCCACCAACAACCATGCCATGCACAAAATTGCTTAAATCACCTTTCTTTCCCATTCTGACGTTCAGTTTGGAGTTCAGGAGATTGTCTTGACCAGGACCACACCTCTAAATGCATTGAAGCAACTGCCATGTGATTGGTTGATTAGATAATTTCACTAATGAGAAATTGAACTGGTGTTCCTAATAATCCTTTAGGTGAGTGTATATTCCCACTCACTTTTTTTTAGCACACCAGGGTCACTAGAAACATGACATTGTCTAGTTATGACTTCTTGTTTCACAGGAGTTTAAATATGAGGAAACACATAGGCCAAATTCCACAGATTATAGTTCTGATGTGCATCAAAAGATTGTTGAGCTTCACAAAATAGAACGAAGTGGTTGTAAGAAAATGGCTAAAGAATTTAAAATCCCCATTTTGACCTTCAAGGCAATAATCAAGAATTTCCAATCAACTAAAGATGTGACAAATCTGCCAGGAAGAGAAGAATGCGCGGTGAGGAGAATTTAAGTGGACTCTCAAAGACTCTTCAAGGATCACAGATGGAGAATTGCAGAGATTAGTTGAGTCTTCAAACGGCACAGGGATGAAACCTTAGATAAAACATTCATTTAGATTTTTAATTAATGGTAATAATAACCCTGTAATAAGAATTCCTTTAATACCAATGTACCACAATGTAAATCATGAAAGCTGAACATGAAATGTTCAGCAGGCAAGACTGATATTGTTGAGCACGGGCCAGGAACTGATATGATTTCCCATTTCTTATTTCACGTCGTGGCAATAGTCACTGGCACACATTCAAGCGATGTCGGTTGGCCTGTATCAGCTTTGCATTGCAGTGGCTTGTTTCCAGGTTTGAGCCTCTCAGCTGAAAGCCCCTGACAGTCACAGGCCTCGGGGTCCCGTTGGCCCCACTGAACCGCTCTATAACTCATCTTCAGAGACGTGCACAGATCAGATTTCCCCCATCTTCCACTGCAGGCCAACGGGCATTTCCTCTGGAAGAACTGTGAGTATTGCCCTTTGCCCCCAACACGTGCGTATAAGACACAAACTCTTGCGCCCAACAACTGAGAAACAGATTTGTCACATTCTCTAACCAGACAGGAATTTCACAGCTGAACACTCGTGAGACGAGTCGGGCCATCAAGGAATCATCAAAGGCCTCGGACACTGAGTTTTGTGTAATCTACTCGCCAGGATCCTGTTGCATGTTTCACAGTTGGCAGAAACTGACTGAGGAAATGAACAGCCTATATGGACCATTCTTTATTTGCTTTTGGTAAATTAACTTGCTCCGACGTTAACCTTTCTAATTGCTCATGTTGGATGTGTGCTTTGGTCTTAACTTATCATTGGTCATCAGTGGTGGAATGTAACGAAGTACAAATACTTTGTTACTTTACTTAAGTACATTTTTCACGTATCTTTACTTTACTTAAGTAGAATAAATAGCGCATACTTTTTACTTTTACTTCGTTACATTTTGCAGCAATTATTATACTTTCTACTCCACTACATTTCTACAAATTCTGTTACATTTTCTGATCAGTTTTTCCCCTGCCAAAACATAATCTGACCGTCCGTTCGTTGCACGTTTGTCTCACCAGTGACGTTTGGTTGCCATATAGATATATCAACTAAATGCGTCTCGCACGCAGTGTGTTTATCGTGCAATTTATACGTGAAAATTTTTACGTGCATAGAAAACACCGTGTGTAATATACAACCCGAATTCCAGAAAAGTTGGGACGTTTTTTAAATTTGAATAAAATGAAAACTATACGACTTTCAAATCACATGAGCAAATATTTTATTCACAATAGAACATAGATAACATAACAAATGTTTAAACGGAGAAATTGTACACTTTTATCCACTAAATGAGCTCATTTCAAATTTGATGCCTGCTACATGTCTCAAAATAGTTGGGACGGGGACACGTTTACCATGGTGCAACATCTCCTCTTCTTTTCAAAACAGTATGAAGACGTCTGGGCATCGAGTTTATGAGTGTCTGGAGTTTTGGTGTTGGAATTTGGTCCCATTCTTGCCTTATATAGGTTTCCAGCTGCTGAAGTGTTCGTGGTCGCCTTTGACGCATTTTTCGTTTAATGATGCACCAAATGTTCTCTATAGGTGAAAGATCTGGACTGCAGGCAAGGCCAATTCAGAACCCGGACTCTTCTACGACGAAGCCATGCTGTTGTAATATCTGCAGTATGTGGTTTTGCATTGTCCTGCTGAAATACACAAGGCCTTCCCTGAAATAGACGTTGTCTGGAGGGGAGCATATGTTGCTCTAAAACCTTTATATAGCTTTCAGCATTCATAGTGCCTTCCAAAACATGCAAGCTGCCCATACCGTATGCACTTATGCACCCCCATACCATCAGAGATGCTGGCTTTTGAACTGAACGCTGATAACACGATGGAAGGTCTCCCTCTTCTTTTGTCCGGAGGACACGGCGTCCGTGATTTCCAACAAAAATGTCAAATTTGGACTCGTTTGACCATAGAATACTTTTCCACTTTGAAATAGTCCATTTTAAATGAGCCTTGGCCCACAGGACACGACGGCGCTTCTGGACCATGTTCACATATGGCTTCCTTTTTGCATGATAGAGCTTTAGTTGGCATCTGGAGATGGCACGGCGGATTGTGTTTACCGACAGTGGTTTCTGGAAGTATTCCTGGGCCTATTTAGTAATATCATTCACACAATCATGCCGATGAGTGATGCAGTGTAGTCTGAGGGCCCGAAGACCACGGGCATCCAATAAAGGTCTTCGCCTTTGTCCCTTACGCACAGAGATTTCTCCAGTTTCTCTGAATCTTTTGATGATGTTGTGCACTGTAGATGATGAGATTTGCAAAGCCTTTGCAATTTGATGTTGAGGAACACTGTTTTTAAAGTGTTCCACAATCTTTTTACGCACTCTTTCACAGATTGGAGAGCCTCTGCCCATCTTTACTTCTGAGAGACTCTACCTCTCTAAGACATCCCTTTAATCATGTTACAGACCTGATATCAACTTAATTAGTTGCTATAGATGTTCTCCCACCTGAATCCTTTCTAAATTTCTTGCTTTTTCAACCATTTGTTGTCCCCGTCCCAACTATTTTGAGACCTGTAGCAGGCATCAAATTTGAAATGAGCTCATTTAGTGGACTAAAGTGTAAAATTTCTCCATTTAAACATTTGTTATGTTATCTATGTTCTATTGTGAATAAAATATTTGCTCATGTGATTTGAAAGTCGTATAGTTTTCATTTTATTCAAATTTAAAAAACGTCCCAACTTTTCTGGAATTCGGGTTGTACGTTTGGTTAAGATAATGGCAAGCCAAGAGGTTCAGAATTACACCATAAATTAATCGTGCTTACTGCCAAACATAGTTATTAACATATAAGTTAGTAAGGATAAGCATGGTTTATATTGCCTAATTGCAAGCTTGTTTTAGAAATGGTGACAACATTTTTTTCCATCATTATTGAACATCATTATAGGAGTATTAGGTTGAATGAGTTAGAATTAAATGTTTTATTAATCATTAGAAAATAGTCATTAAGAGAATCAATTGTTATGCAAGTACTTTTACTTTTAATACTTAAAGTACATTTAAAATCAGGTACTTTTTACTTTTTACTTAAGTATGGTCGTCATTGTGTTACTTCTACTTTTACTAAAGTAAATATTTATCTGCTTATTTGTACTTTTACTTAAGTACTGAGATTCAGTACTTCCTCCACCACTGTTGGTCATATATTTCATACCAGTCTCATATAACTATTTTCATACATACTAAATGGATATTTTAAAGTATTATATATAGTGTAAGTATAATTACATTATAATTACACTATAAAATATTGTAAATACATAATATCTCAACTGCTTAATTGATTTTATCAGTGCATATAACTTAAACTGTTATCACCCAGCTAAATACTGTTCATAAAATTGGATATATACTGTAAGTAGTACAACATCTAACTTTATCTGCATATACATACAGTTCACTGACGTAAAGCATAAAATAGGCTATAAATAGGCTATTTAGATAATTTAAGAATAAATATGCTATTAAATAAGGATTTTCTGTAAAGCTGATTTGAAACGTGTATTGTGAAACACTTTTAAAAAAAATACTTGATTTAACTTGGCAAACAAGCAGATTGTGCTACATTGTCTATCTCAATATCTAGTGAGCATACATGCTGAAATTAAAAGGAAACTTTTATTACATTTTCACTCAAATTTAATAGAAAAAGTAAACTATGCATTGACAAAAATCTATGTGCCGCATAAATGTGCCGCAACCAGCAATCAAGAATAGACAGTGAAGTGATATTTTTATAGTATATGTAATGTATTTTGGTGGTGGGATAAATAGATTTACCTTGAGCTTCACAGTCGTGTTTGAACAGCACACCGCACGCAGAGAGGAGGAGAACTACAGCGAGTTTCATGGTGCAGGGCAATCTGAAACAATGACAATCAATACATTAACATCAATGAAAAATAAGCATGCATTGATCCAACGACAAATGTTGCTGTTCATATATTATTAATACACACTCACCTAAAGGATTATAGGTACACCTGTTCAATTTCTCATTAATGCAATTATCTAATCCACCAATCACATGGCAGTTGCTTCAATGCATTTAGGGGTGTGGTCCTGGTCAAGACAATCTCCTGAACTCCAAACTGAATGTCAGAATGGGAAAGAAAGGTGATTTAAGCAATTTTGAGCGTGGCATGGTTGTTGGTGCCAGACGGGCTGGTCTGAGTATTTCACAATCTGCTCAGTTACTGGGATTTTCACCCACAACCATTTCTAGGGTTTACAAAGAATGGTGTGAAAAGGGAAAAACATCCAGTATGCGGCAGTCCTGTGGGCGAAAATGCTAGAGGTCAGAGGAGAATGGGCCGACTGATTCAAGCTGATAGAAGAGCAACTTTGACTGAAATAACCACTCGTTACAACCGAGGTATGCAGCAAAGCATTTGTGAAGCCACAACACACACAACCTTGAGGCGGATGGGCTACAACAGCAGAAGACCCCACAGGGTACCACTCATCTCCACTACAAATAGGAAAAAGAGCCTACAGTTTGCAAGAGTTCACCAAAATTGGACAGTTGAAGACTGGAAAAATGTTGCCTGGTCTGATGAGTCTCGATTTCTGTTGAGACATTCAGATGGTAGAGTCAGAATTTGGTGTAAACAGAATGAGAACATGGATCCATCATGCCTTGTTACCACTGTGCAGGCTGGTGGTGGTGGTGTAATGGTGTGGGGGATGTTTTCTTGGCACACTTTAGGCCCCTTAGTGCCAATTGTGCATCGTTTAAATACCACAGCCTACCTGAGCATTGTTTTTGACCATGTCCATCCCTTTATGGCCACCATGTCCCCATCCTCTGATGGCTACTTCCAGCAGGATAATGCTCCATGTCACAAAGCTCGAATCATTTCAAATTGGTTTCTTGAACATGACAATGAGTTCACTGTACTAAAATGGCCCCCACAGTCACCAGATCTCAACCCAATAGAGCATCTTTGGGATGTGGTGGAACGGGAGCTTCATGAATATGGGCCAATATCCTATCAATATGGGCCAACATTTCTAAAGAATGCTTTCAGCACCTTGTTGAATCAATGCCACGTAGAATTAAGGCAGTTCTGAAGGCGAAAGAGGGTCAAACACAGTATTAGTATGGTGTTCCTAATTATCCTTTAGGTGTAGGCTAAGTAGAAAAAGATGAAGCACTAAAACAAGGGATGTTTGTGTGTTGGCCAACTATAAGAGCCACAACCTCAAACATGAGGCCCAACAGAAGAGAGCGCTTTCCCTCTCCAAACACCAAACTGAGCAACACCTGACCACAGACCAGCCAACACACACGCTTAATAATTCATCTTAAAGCTTAATTATTAAAACCGCTGTGTGAATCTTTTATGGTGGACATTTTCAACAATACTGCACCACTGCTTTGTCTACTTACACAGTTCACAACTTTGCTCTGTTGTGTCTGTTTGTTACTCTTGAGTCTATGTGGGCTTTAAGCAGTGCTTTTTAAGATCAACGAGCAATGGATAATTGTTCGGTGGTTTCATTGTATAATATTAAAGGGTTATCTAAACACCCATATTGCACTGGGCATGTTGTCTGGTGTCATCCAAGGCCACTCCCGCCAGGCTGCCATGGATACGCTTGACCAGAGTCAAATACTTTAGTAGGAAATACTTCTGAGCAAACTTTTAGTCATAATGGTGTTGACTTGTATTGTTCCCGGGATCAAGAATTCAAAGATTAATGGTAGTTAGTGTGTCGTCAGCAGCGGCTAAAGGCTGCAATCCCTTAGTAACAATGTTTTTTTTGAGTGGACTTATTACCATTTGTATAACCACAGTTTTACTACAATTTTTTGGTTATTTTTGGACCAAAATGTATTTTCGATGCTTCAAAGCATCATAACTAACCCACTGATGTCACATGGACTACTTTGATGATGTCTTTATTTCCTTTCTGGACAAGGACAGTATACCGTACACACATGTTCATTGGAGGGACAGAAAGCTCTCGGACTAAATGTGCAAGTGCTCTCAGAAAGCCAAGAGCCCGTGGCTGGATTCTTCTCCATCTTTAGATGTGCAACTCTCTGCACCGATATTGTTGTTTCCCGTTGTAGATTAATGGAGCGCTCTCACAACCACTAATGGGAATGAATTTGGGAAATGCTTTGAATGTGAAAGCTGAGAATAGGCCCGTGTCCGTGATAGGAGGCTCTCCAACATGTCACAATAGGAAGCCTCCATCTATAGTCCTCGATGCTGCGGATTCCAGTCAATTATCGCTTATGCTTCTGGCCGGCCTCGTGTGCAGACACCTGGCAGTGAAAGCAAGCTGTATCTGAACATGACTTTATTCCCCGAGCAGCTCTCTCCGTCAAGGTGGAAGGTGCTATTTCCAGCCGAGTTTAATTAATATGTGTCACATCACATGTAAAAAAATACAGTCAGAAGCCTTTTGTGCCATTTGACACATTGCCCATTATCCTAGACTCTGGGGATATTGTCATCAATTTTAAGGTCCATCTTTCACAAATTATCAAAATGTAATGAATCATCCAGAGCAATTCATTATAAATGATATAGGTTTAGATGTAGCCTACAACTAAAGGCCCTTTCACACTGAACATGACGTGATGTGAAGAAGCAAGATGAATTATCCCCTCATAATAAGAACATATTCGGAGAAACATTTGAATTTCACCAATTAACTTCTACAAGGATGTGATTTGGCTTGTGTTTGAACTTAAGTTAACAGCAATGACACTGGTATATAAAGTGAGGTAAATGCATGAAGTGCATTGGTATTAGTTAGCATATTTAATGATCGCGTGTTTGCATAATATTCAATTTTTAGGAATATTGGATATAAAGCTCTTATTAACCTTTTGACAGCATTTGTCATTAACAGGAACATCTACTAAAATAACATCTATTAAATAAACAAAGGCATCTGACTACAAGCGAGGTGTGAGCAGTGTGTTCCTCTGATAAGAAGGTGTTTTCTCTCTGATTGATGTTAATTATAGCAATAAGCCACATGTGGCCTTGAGTCACTATGATTAAAGTAAGTAAGTAAGTAAGTAAGTACGTGATGTTCTTCAACATGGTGCACAATGCAAAACTGCATTTAAAATGGAATAAAATAAAATAATCGGCCACTATTTACTCTCATTCCCTCTTTTAGCACCACTTTTAGCATAGCTTAGCATACATCATTGAAGTGGACAAGACCATTAGCATTTCTCTGAAAAAATGACCAAAGTGTTTCGATATTTTTCCTATTTAAAAAAATATGGACAAAGCGTTTGTGACATCACCCATAGACTTTCTGAAGAACAGTTTTGAGGCTGTTTGTGGGGGGTAAGGGCGGCGCCATCTTGGAAAATCTTGGCAAATACAAACTACAAATGTTCAGAAAGGATACAGAGGTGGTATGATGTGTTGTGTCAGATCATGGCCGAGACGTCAAATTCCACTCGGCGCAGCCCGTTATCAGCTGTCAATCAAAGTTAACCGCCCTTATTTGTCATACTTTTTATATCTAAATACGATCTAAACTAACGAGTTAGAAAGAAATGTACCCCCCTCACAGTCGTCAGGCACTTCGAACCTATCCAAAAATACAATAAAAGTCCATGGGACCAATAAAAGTTCTGGGACCGGCCTCTAGCGGATTTTCGGACTTCCGGGTAGGCTTCATTTTTCAGATTACAATGTTGCCGCTTGGTTGTAACCTAACACAACATCAAATTTTAAGTAAATGGCATGCTATTGGAAATGATAATAATATGGAGAATGAGACCCGAGACCTGCAGGGAGGGTCTGATCCGGTCTACATTTTGGTCTGTTGTCACACTCTAAACAATGCTGGGTTGTTTGAACCCAAAAATTTGGGTAAAATACGGACAAAGCCAAATTTACAATTATAACCCAACTTCAACTTTCACTTTCAACTGTAAATTTTTTACTTGCATTTTTAACCCAACATTTGGGTTTGTCCATATTTGACCCAAACCCAGCATTTATTAGAGTGCAGACATGGTCACAATAAATGTTTGTTGAATAGAAAGAAACTCAGATTCGTCAGAATTTCTCCTTCAGTGTTTAATGGAAATAATAACGGCATACACGTTTGGCATGACGTGGGCTGAGTAAATAATTGCGGAAATTTATTTTGAGTCAACTATTCCTTTATATTTACTATCGCTAATAATCAGAATAAACAATTCTTCTTCCAAGTATTTTAACCGTAGGCTGTTTACTGTTGCCAAGCAAGCAACATAAGAAATGAGTTTAATATTGAATGTGGGCTTACAGGTGTGAATTTAAAGGGATAGGTAACCCAAAAATAAAAATGTAGTCATTAATTACTCACCCCCATGCTGTAGCAACCCCGTAAGACCTTCGTTCATCTTCAGAACACAAATGAAGATATTTTTGATTAAATTTGAGAGCTGGATCACTGCTACATAGGCTCCTAAGGGATTGAAACTTGATGGCCCAGAAAGTCTTTGGAGAAAATGTGACTACAGTGGCTCAACTATAAGTTTATCAAGCGACAAGAACACTTTTTGTGCAAAAAAACAACAACAAAAATAACGACTTTATTCGACTATTCCTTTTCTTCCTTGTAGGCCTGAGACAAGAGTTCAAGAGATTTCCACGACGCATGCGCGAGAACTGAGAAGAGGACATTCTTGGAGGTTCAACGGGGTCTTACGGCGTTGGTAAAGCATGGGGGTGAGTAATTTATGTCTTAATTTTCATTTTTGGGTGAACTATCCCTTTAACAGCATTTTATACTGTGGCTCATAAAGTCATAAATTAGTCAACTGTATCGTCCTGATTTTGCCGAGTTAATCAGAGGGAAATGACAGGTGAATAACACTGATGTAGAAGCACCAAACCCTGGTTATAAGACTAAACTTGACATGAACTGTAAACTCGCCCCTTAAAGGGATACTCCACTTTTTTTAGAAATGGCCTCATTTCACCACTCCCCCAGAGTTAAACAGTTGGGTTTTACCATTTTCAAATCCATTCAGCCGATTTTCTAATATTTAGAAGAATATCAGTAACCAGACAGTTTCTGGTCTCATTGACTTCCATAGTAGGAAAAAAAGTATATTATGGAAGTCAATGAGACCAGAAACTGTTTGGTTACTGATATTCTTCTAAATATCAGAAAATCGGCTGAATACATTCGAAACCCAACTGTTTAACTCTGGGGGAGTTGTAAAATGAGCCTATATCCCCCAAAAAATGGAGTATCCCTTTTAAATCTGATTGGCTGATTGGACCTAATGTTGCTCCAGGATCAACAAAGATGTTGATCCAGAAATATGTTGCACTTGGTGAAATCAGGTTGTGTGTCTCCAACAGGTCTTTTCCTCCGAGGAACGCACACACATTTTCCTGGAGTGAAACTATGGCAACGCTATTAAAAATAAAGGTGCCATCTGTGGTTCAATGAAGAAACTTTAACATCCATGGAAACTGCATTACACAAAAGGTTATTTTTCATAATATTTTCATTAAAATGTTCATTACTCATTTTTCTATGGCATCGCTGCGAAAACAACCCTTCGGATCCGTTATTTCAAAAAGTGAAAGGATACTGTACATTAATAAAACACATTTTAGAGTTGTCCTTCTAGATTTTGTGCATACTACTTTGAAAAAAAAAGGACAAAACACACTTACATACAAAATACACACAAAAATCTCTCTCTTTTTTATGAGTCTCTCTCAGTAATCTGAGCAAGTGTACTTTAAAACTCATTATTTACTAGGAAGCTGCTATGGAAACTTAACAGGCACGTGGTTCCTTCCTTTAACCAGCATCAGCCTGAGAATAACAGCCCATTCCTACACCGTTTCCATCTCGTGATGTGCTTGCCCTTGTCTAAACAGTCCAGTTATAATTCACAACTTTAAGTGCCTGAGCTCCTGAAGCCTTTTACAGAAATACCTCCTTAAATTACAACTCAAGGATATTCATTTTTAAAAAGTTCTTTCATTTACATTTACCCAGATCTTTCATTTACTCTATTTATTTAATGATTAAAAAACGAGAGAGAGAGAGAAACACACTTACTGGCAAATAGCCCGTCACACACCTGAGCTGTTGGTGGCCCTCCAGCCGAGTAAGTGCAAACCTCAGGTGCTGATGAAACTGGACTCACATATCACACGCACACCTTGAGGAAGTCATGGAAAAGCAAATCGTGTACATGCACACCCTACGAGATCTGCCCGCTAGTGAGTGAGTTTTGTTGATAGAAATGCTTGTTTAGAAGCAGACAAGGTTCCACCTCCCCGCTCAACAAGCCTCTTAAAGAGACAGGCTCCCCCGTAATCTCACGCAACAACACATCACGCTTGAGGGATTCAGAGATGTACACTGTAGACACCACATGTTATCCCGTCTCGCTTTTGTTCAACCCCCCAGCCTCTTGAGGTATTTTAAGTTTCACGGACGCATGACAAGTCTTGTTGTTTGGATGCATGTAAACATTCTTCTGCACACTGATAGAGAGGAGACTGTGCACTTCAGAAAGTCGTTCTTGGTAATGCAAGGCTTTTTAGCTGTTGCTGTAGCGACAGACAAGACTCCTGATGTTGGGGGCTGATGTGCCCACACGTTCCTCTGCAGGCGGCGGTGTGGAGAGGATCGGTTTTCAGCAGATTATCTTTAACAATATCAGGCCTGTGGAGCATTTGGAAACAGGCATCTACATGTCCACACTACTGTGATGGGAGACACACGCACGCACGCACCTATATATGCACACACACACACTCACCGCACTAATATATTACTATAAATGAGGGCGTATGTACAGGCAGACATGTGGCGACTGTCTCACTACTATTGAAAGCAAAATGGTAGACGGGTTTATCGGGCTCCTGAGGGCTTATCCTGATGGTCTGTGAGGAACAGATGAATAGGAAAGCACTTAAAGCTCATTTGTTTTGGTTGCTCGTCGTCTTGTGTTTATATTGAGATAATGGCATGATTACGGCCATTCAGCTTCTGGGTTTAAGCACACATTTGTACGTCTGTCCTGCTGTGGCCTCATTATGTTTGTGCTCAAAATGGCAGTGCAATTATTAGGATGATTTCACATTGTTTAAGCGCGTGATCTTACGCTTTTAAAAATAAAGGATTGTTTTGCAGCGATGCCATAGAATGATTTTCTTGAAATTTTCCACCATGAAAAACCTTCTGCAATGGAAAGACTCTAATATATATATTATATATGAAGAGTTCAGATGCAAAAGCCTCTAAGTGCCATTTGAAATTTTCTTCTAGAATGATCATTTTTATCAAGCTTGCATATTTAAATTCAATGATTTCACTTAAATGGCAATGATAATCACCTATTAATTGTTATTTAAGTGAAATTACTGAACTTAAATATACAAGTTTGATAAAAATCATCATTAAAGAAGAAAATTTCAAATGGCATTTAGAGGCTTTTGCATCTGAACTCTTCATATATATGCAAAGAGTGTAAAAATACACTTAAAAATAAAGGTTTTTTATTGGCATCTATGATTACATAAAGAAACCTTAACATTTATTGAACATTTTCATTGCACAAAAGTGCGCCCTCAGAGTACTTAGAGTTAGCTGTGGTTACAAGAGGTAAAAACTATATAACTACTCGTTTTCGTTTTCTCACACAAACTGCTCGTTTCGTGTCTTAGGCCATCAATGTATACTTACATTTACGAGTCATTAAATCATCTTTAATTTGGACTTCTCTGTGCATGCTCTTTGAGGTGGTGACCATAGACCTCCATTATATGACTGACAGACGACAACGGTTTGACCTAAAAATATCAAAATTGAAAATACTGCGGAAACAAAGACACCTACATCTCGGATGACCTTGAGGTAAGCTGAAACATACCAAAAATTAATTTCAAAGTGAACTATACCTTTAATGCAAGACAGTTCAGGTGAATAGGGTACAAAAAAAAACAATAATATCTGCATTCTCCCCCAGTTCATTGATTACATTAAGAATTGCAAAAAAAAAATTTGTATTTCAAGAATTCGGAAATGTTATGTTTAAATATGTAAAATAGGCATAATCTAATTCAAAATGCTAGTTTTTTTTATACAAGAGTCAGGTTTTTACAAAGGGGATTATGTCTCCATAAAACAGCCAGAAAGTATTTTTTTAGGAATAAAATGTTGTAATAAAATCATGCAAATTACATATGAACAAACCCTTCTGTAACAACCTTAAGAATATAGATAGAAATAAAACTGTAAATGTAAAAATCATTTTGAGAAAATGGCCTTTAAAAGATACTGCAATTAAAATGTAAAGACACAAAACAGACTCTTAAGAGTGTATTTTAGATGTGTTTTTTCCATTAGTCTGAAAGCCTTATGAAAAGCTTTCACCATGTTAATTTCTAAATATGAATATATATCAGTAATACCATTTAGAAAAGAACAGTTGAAGTTTTCAGGCCTTTATATTTCTCAGAACGGCTTCTCCTGATTTGTGCTCTTGTTGTTGTTCTGAATTTTCCACGTCACGTGTCATGTTCTCATCTTACTGTAAAACGTCCATTTACAAGGAAGAAACACACCTCCACTCCCTCCCCATCCATCCCCCAAATAAAGTACTTCAGAAATGCAAGCTGAACTTTTTCCTAGCTAGGGGAAAGCTTTTTCCAGAGTAATCCTATCACTGCTTAGATGGGGACTTTGATAGTCACAGTATTTGTTTCACATAAGAGCAAAGAACGTAAATATCTACAGTTGCTCAACAATTCACATCCGCTTTTTCTAGTCAATTGATTTCTCACAATAACAGTAAGAATTCAATCCATCACGAATGCACCGGTTTGTTGAAACTACAACAATGTGCCTTAGAAATTTGTATTTCGATGTGTTTGTGCGAACAAACAACTACACTGAATCTCATTCTCTGACTCATACGCGAGGAAGGCATGAATAGAGAAGCTAAGTGTGTGTTTAATGGTCAGAGCTTAAAGCAGAGCAGCTTGGATGATGGATACATTTGTCTTTCCGAGAAAATGGACTAACACGCTGAGCCAATGTACAAATGCTACACCTTTGATATCTGTGCTTTTCGTATGAAGATTGGATCCACTTTAAAATACTATGAAGTGGGGGATAAAAGCATCTTCAAAGGACCATGTTAGATGGGCTTTAAATAACTCGTCCCTTTTACACAGCATCCACCATAGACCACTCACATTTCAAGCAAAGTGGATGAATATAACGGTTTAATACTGGTTTGTGTGTCCGTGGTTGGTCACTGTTACTATAGCAACAGAGAGACGGACGATGCCTTCTGTATGAAGACAGCAGAGTGAGATTAACTAGTGCAATATTGCTTGCTGGACCTCTTTCCTATTATTTCCAACATATCCATCTGTCTATCTATCTGTCTGCACTTGAACCATCACTGAAATTAAAGGATTAGTTCACTTTTAAAAAAAACTTTTGCTGATAATTTACTCACCCCCATGTCATCCAAGATGTCCATGTCTTTCTTTCTTCAGTCGAAAAGAAATGAAGGTTTTTGATGAAAACATTCCAGGATTTTTCTCCATATAATGGACTTCAATGGGAACCAAACGGTTCAAGGTCCAAAAGACAGTTTCAGTGCAAACTGTTCAATGTGCTTTAAACGATTCCAGACGATGAATAAGTGTCTTATCAAGCGAAACGATCACTCATTTAAAAATGAACGAATCTTTTCCTGAGTCAACTCGTTCATTTTGTTCGTTGAATGAACCAAATGACACGAAAAAAGATTTGTTCATTTTGATAAATGAGTTCGAAGAGGAGAGTCACGAACGCGCATCACAGAACAGAGCAAGGCGAGCATTTGAGCTTATAAAACGTAAACTTTTTTTTTTTTTTAAACGAGTGATTGTTTCGCTTGATAAGACCCTTATTTATCGTCTGGAATCGTTTAAAGCACTTGGCTTCATTAAAGCACTTGAATTCACTGTGAATTCATCAAAATGAACCAATCTTTAGCTGAGTCAACTCGTTCATTTCGTTCATTGAATGAACCAAATGACATGAAAAAAGATTCGTTCATTTTGATAAACGAGTTCGAACAGGAGAGTCACGATGGCTCTTCACAGAACAGAGCAAGGCGACCATTTGTGCTTGTAAAACTTAAACTTTTTTTTTTTTTTTTTAAATGAGTGATCGTTTCGCTTGATAAGACCCTTATTCATCGTCTGCAATCGTTTAAAGCCCTTTGAACAGTTTGCACAGAAACTGTCATTTGGACCTTGAACCGTTTGGTTCCCACTGAAGTCCATTATAAGGAGAAAAATCCTGGAATGTTTTCATCAAAAACCTTAATTTCTTTTCGACTGAAGAAAGAAAGAAATGGACATCTTGGATGACATGGGGGTGAGTAAATTATCAGCAAACATTTTTTTTTAAAGTGAACTGCTCCTTTAAGCTGACACTATTTTCTTCTAGACATCTGTATTGTAAAAAGCTCTAAAGGTGACTTGGCTTGTGTTTGATCAGGCTTTGCTTTTGCTCTTATGCTAGACAGCTCTGCAAGTGCCAGAGAAAGTAGATTATGGAGTCAGAGTTTTATTAGGAAGTGATGGTATTTATGAACTCTATTTACAACCCAGTGATGTTTCCCACGCCATATGGCCCAGTAATATATATGCCTGCAAATTAGATCCTTACAGTGAGTTGCGAGTGAGCAATACAAAGCCACATGTGAAAAACAAACTAAAAACTTTCACTGTGACTGACATTTGACTTTAATTCTTCTGAACCCACAATCACAAACAAAATGGAATCAAGAATGCCAAAAAGGTACACGTTTAAGATTGAACAAGCCTCAGTAATGCCTAAATAATATCTTAGAGTAATAACAATAATAAACACTCCCAAATAAATGTTGTTCACCTACCCTGAGCCTGGTGCTTCTTCTTATGCTAAGATCCAGTGTTGATCTTTTCTGGCTGGCGGTGAGACTTGTCCCCCTGTCCTCATCTAGTGTATGCTGGGCGTCTGTCTTTGAAGTTATTTCGACATGTGTCTAAGTTGCAGACAGCATGAAGAAGAGGCTGCTTGACCTTCCCTTCACCCTAAACCTCCCTCTCGGATGGGGAACAAGGCGGCGCACGCGTCCACGCACTTCACAGCCTCTCACCCGACTCACCCCATGAGAGTTACATGACAATTTGAAAGATAAGGTCCTTAATCCTCGTTGTAGATGTAGAGACGTCATGCACATCCTTCCTTGTCATCTTGCACAGGTCAAATTCAATCTATCCTGGTTGTTTCCAGACAAATTTAATGTTATTCCTGAAGTCCGTATGTTGAAAAATCGATTTTCCGCTGTACGGGTGCTGTAGTTGTTTTATAGCAGCCAGAGTCCAACTCAATCTTCTACAGTCCCTTGGCAATGCAAGGTATTTCCAGCACCGGCTTCGTGGCAAAGTGTTCAAAGACTCAATTTATGAAATTGAAGTGATCTTGGCAATTCATTTAGATCTTGTGAAGCGAGAGCAGTCCACTGTGAGAGCTAAACTGGTTCCCTGGTCTTGACATACGGGATCATCTTTTATGATGAAGACCCAAGGCCTCAGAGCCCTCATAATCCGCTTGACATCTGACTGTGTGTTGAGACCCAATCCCTTTGTAAGCTCTCCTTGATAGGTGGAAGCACTGAAGCTACACTGGTCGAAACCCGACACACAATGCAAGAGCAGCTGGACCTGGACAACTGGACACCCAGTTGACTCAAAAATCTCAGTTACAGAAGTAGTCAGTAGCAATTCATTTTACAGTCCTGTTTAAGTGCAATCGAATAGACTGAAAGGGGTCACGAACTGGCTTTTTAAATTATATTATATTGTTGTCCAGACTGATCTGATGAAGTAGCGTGTGTATGACACGCCAATTCGTATTTCCATTTTTGGCGTGCTATCAAGACGCATAATCGCTTTTCAGCGTGTTTATGAACGCCGTTGACTTGACGTTATTACTGTATATATAAATGTATGACTTACCTCAACCCCGTCCCTAAACCTAACCGTCACTGGGGTTAATGGCATTTATGACTGTTCCCTTACCATCCTAGGAAAAAAAAAGATCGCTCCCCAAATGTAGACTACATTTTGCTTCGTTTCGCGCGGACATTTGACGGCGTGTACAGACACGCGGAATCACTCTGACGTTAATGGCGTAGACATACACGTGGATACACGTGGATAGCTCAAAATGCGTAGAGATAACACGCCACTTGACTCAAAAGTGGCGTGTATGTTTACGCAAAAGTCATGATGTCATGTTGTGTTGTCTGAGGTCAACTTATGACGTTCGCTTGGTTTTTGCATTCAAAAACATCCAAAAGAATAAGTAATAGGCTATTTTCTACCCTAGTTTTGAGCCTAGCTGAAAAACGCTTGGTTTTTATGGGCGTCTCGCACTGAAGCCTTGGAAGTAAATGCCCACTCCTGTAAGTGGATAACAGTTTTGCATATTATAATTAGTTTCGACTCACCCGTCGATGCACTTGGGGGAAATTGTTCAGAAAACGTCCAATGTTGAAAAAATGGCGACCGGAATGAGTCGCCCATATATGTTCGACCCAGAGTTCGTATGTTGCACAAATCCTGTCAGATCCAATATAGACGGCACAACACCGTTCTTTACTCTTAATCAGTCTGCAAATCCAGTCCTGTTTACAAAACAATCCTCGGCGAACAAACGGACAATGTTTTATACATTAAAAATAAAGTTTATCCATGCAGTCCAATTGGAATCCAGAGGAAGCTTCTGCAGCGACTGTCTTCTTCCACACCCAGGCGCTGCACTATATTTTGTATTGCTCAGTAGCTCGATCCGGTTTGTCATCACGAGGTAGGCATCTATGTTATTTATCTATGCGTGTAATGCGCGAATCAGTGGGCGGGGCTAAACTGGCCGTGTTGACGTAGGCGTTGATCTTCTTCTGCGGGGGTGGTGTTTTATCCTCTTTGTCGTTATAGTTCCCCACTTTCAAAAGCGAGTCGTTTGCTGAGCCTGGCGTCAATAAAAGCTTTTATTGGACTAACAAGGACGTTTTCAGTTCTGAAACTTACAGGATATGTCAAAAGCTCAAGGAAAATTTGATTTCAGTTCATCAGCCCTTTAAAGGAAATCACCATGATATAAAACATTCTGGATTGTGAAAGTTAGAGCTGCTAAAGTTTTGCTCTAGCAGAGTATCAGGTGTGTTTACGCCATGTCACGTTTACCGTAATCACGCGATTTCAGCTTGTTAAAAGCGTCCACATCCTCATATAGAGCTTGTGATGACAACTTGTACCAGCTGACCGCTACCATGTATTTAAGCGTTGATAATGTTGTGAACGAAGTTCATAATTCCCATTCCAAAGACCGTCACGAAATTACGGTAATTACGACAAGGCGATTTATCGCTAATTAAACACAGCTGAACCAGCTAATCAAGGTCTTCAGGATCTCTAGCAACTTCCAGGCAGGTGCGTTGGAAACAGGACTGCGCTAAAGTAATGGACGGTTTAAAGTTTTTCTTCGAACTATTTGTTTTGTAAGAAGATCCCACTCAGGTCATTATCACCCTTCCTCCACTGTGCAACACTCTTGCGGTGAGAATTAACGTTCCATAGTTGGGATGCCCTACTCCTCTCACGCATTTCTGGATATTGCAACATGGTTAAAGCCCTCAGACTTCTTCTTCTTCACATGTCTGCATTGCGATTGGACCATGGCCCAAGGGATGTGGCCCCATTGTTGTAACCTAATCTTAGAGCTCATTGTTACATTAACTGGTGACAGATAGGCAAGTTGGTAGATTGTGTGGTCTGGAAAGAGGGTGGCGTGGGCTAATTTTGACCTGGATGGGTGGTGACTCTGAAATAGTTGGCGGTTGAGGGGTTGAGAGGTTGCACATTTAGATGTATAGTGCAGCTGTGGGATGCCTTCTTCTCTAACTGCTAGTAATCTGTACACAATGCACGGTTGAGAGCGATCCATCAGGAGGCTAAGACCTTGATGGCTTTAGTATTGAATGACTCTCAGAAATGTGGTACGGAGGTGCTTCTCCAGCCACCTGGCACAAAATGCATGCCTGTTTATGCTAGGATGAGAATGAGATGCACGGAGAACAACACACATTCCTCACTAGCGGCAGCCTTGACCCCCGAGCAGCTGAGGCTAGAGAAGAATACAAAGGCCAGTGGGCATTTGAGACCTTGAAGTCCATGGATGACAAGAATACACACGGCCATTTTTTTGCAGCCTGTTATGTTTCAGCCCGGCCTTCATATGATGCTTGTCTTGAGTTCAGATGGCCCCCAAACATTCAAAGCATTGTAGTTTGGCCTGTGATGCTCTTCTAAAAGGTGTTTTTCTTATTTAACCATTGGTAAGTGAAGAGCAAGACACCCGGTATCAAGATCACAAGTGGTCAGCTTGGAAGAATTACTGTTTCTACCTGGTATTGACATGCATTTTAAATGCGTTTCCTGTGACAACTTGCATTCGGATTACGTCGAGACACTCCCTTATTGTTTCATCACACTCTGCGTGACTTTCACAGGAACACCAATGTGTGCTCAATTCAATACTATTGAATGAACGAGGCAAAAACGATAAGTCAAGCAGGAAAGGAAAAATCTCTAAAATACCAAAGTATACTTTGGACTTTGTCGTCACACTCTACATCATTCACTTTTGCGGGAAAATGCTAAATCTGCACACATATATGACTCAATGAATGAACCCATCTTCAATTAGGTATTGGTTATTTTATCTATTTGGTATCTTTGTATTTATTTACAAACCCAATTCCATAAAAGTTGGGACACTGTACAAATTGTGAATAAAAACAGAATGCAATGATGTGGAAGTTTCAAATTTAAATATTATATTTAGAATACAACATAGATGACATATCAAATGTTTAAACTGAGAAAATGCATAATTTTAAGGGAAACATAAGTTGATTTTAAATTTCATGGCATCAACACATCTCAAAAAAGTTGGGACAAGGCCATTTTTACCACTGTGTGGCATCCCCTCTTCTTTTAATAACAGTCTGCACACGTCTGGGGACTGAGGAGACAAGTTGCTCAAGTTTAGGAATAGGAATGTTGTCCCATTCTTGTCTAATAAAGGCTTCTACCTGCTCAACTGTCTTAGGTCTTCTTTGTTGCATCTTCCTCTTTATGATGCGCCAAATGTTTTCTATGGGTGAAAGATCTGGACTGCAGGCTGGCCATTTCAGTACCCGGATCCTTCTTCTACGCAGCCATGATGTTGTAATGGATGCAGTATGTGGTTTGGCATTGTCTTGTTGGAAAATACAAGGTCTTCCCTGAAAGAGACGATGTCTGGATGGGAGCATATGTTGTTCTAGAACTTGGATATACCTTTCAGCATTGATGGTGCCTTTCCAGATGTGTAAGCTGCCCATGCCACACGCACTCATGCAACCCCATACCATCAGAGATGCAGGCTTCTGAACTGAGCGCTGATAACAACTTGGGTTGTCCTTGTCCTCTTTAGTCCGGATGACATGGCGTCCCAGTTTTCCAAAAAGAACTTCAAATTTTGATTCGTCTGACCACAGAACAGTTTTCCACTTTGCTAGAGTCCACTTTAAATGAGCCTTGGCCCAGAGAAAACGCCTGCGCTTCTGGTTCCCGTTTAGATATGGCTTCTTTTTTGACCTATAGAGCTTTAGCCGGCAACGGTGAATGGCACGGTGGATTGTGTTCACTGACAATGTTTTCTGGAAGTATTCTTGAGCCCATGTTGCGATTTCCATTACAGTAGCATTCCTGTGTGTGATGCAGTGCCGTCTAAGGGCCCGAAGATCACGGGCATTCAGTATGGTTTTCCGGCCTTGACCCTTATGCACAGAGATTGTTCCAGATTCTCTGAATCTTTGGATGATATTATGCACTGTAGATGATGATAACTTCAAACTCTTTGCAATTTTTCTCTGAGAAACTCCTTTCTGATATTGCTCCACTATTTTTTGCCTCAGCATTGGGGGAATTGGTGATCCTCTGCCCATCTTGACTTCTGAGAGACACTGCCACTCTGAGAGGCTCTTTTTATACCCAATCATGTTGCCAATTGACCTAATAAGTTGCAAATTGGTCCTCCAGCAGTTCCTTATATGTACATTTAACTTTTCTGGCCTCTTATTGCTACCTGTCCCAACTTTTTTGGAATTTGTAGCTCTCATGAAATCCAAAAGGAGCCAATATTTGGCATGGCAATTCAAAATGTCTCACTTTCAACATTTGATATGTCATCTATGTTGTATTCTAAATATAATATTGAAATTTGAAACTTCCACATCATTGCATTCTGTTTTTATTCACAATTTGTACAGTGTCCCAACTTTTATGGAATTGGGTTTGTATATGAATTTATGGTTATTGAATAATTTCAAATATATCATATCAATACATTGAATCATATCAAAATGTAATTTATATGTCTTTGTAATTGTATCACTTGCTCAATATTGACAACTAAATTACTTGGTTGTGTGATAAAGTGTGCACTTACACAGTTAGCCTACTCTGTAACTTGAGCTACCTTTCCTTGGAAACATCAGTGTTTTTGATTTATGATTACTATGTACTTGACCTTTCCACCCCAACCAGCTCGTAGTGTCTCCGAGGACAAACAGTTGTACGATGCAGTGTATGAACTTCGACAGTAACAAACCTTAAGCGAGGGTAGAATAATGCTGAAGTTAACAATTCAATGACATTTGAATTGACAATTCAAGCCCAATTGTGTTTCTTTCATAACAGATTAATGTAAAAACTGTAGAGGTTCAATAGAGGACAGAACACGACTGCATAGAGACAAATACACAGATTTTTTAAATATTTTGAGTACTCTTGAAGCTAATTTCCCCAGTATAGTGCTGTGTACCCTACACTCTCAGTAAAAAAAAGGTACAAAAGCTGTCACTGGGGCTGTACCTTTTCAAAAGGTACACTTTTGTACCCAAAGGCTGCATATTGGTACCTTAGTGATACATATTAGCACCTAAAATGTACATATTACCACCTAAAATTGACATATTAGCTCATGAAATGGACATATTAGCACCTAAAATGTACATATTAGCACCTGAAATGTACATAATAGGACCTAAAATGTACATATTAGCACCTAAAATGTACATATTAGGACCTAAAATGGACATATTAGCTCCTGAAATGGACATATCAGCATCTAAAATGGACATATTATCACCTAAAATGTACATATTAGCACCTAAAATGTACATATTAGCACCTAAAATGTGCATAATACCTAAAATGCACATATTAGTACCTAAAATGTACATATTACCACCTAAAATGTACATATTAGGACCTAAAATGGACATATTAGCTCCTGAAATGGACATATTAGTACTTAAAATGTACATATCAGCACCTAAAATGTACATATTAGCACCTAAAATGTACATAATAGGACCTAAAATGCACATATTAGTACCTAAAATGTATATATTACCACCTAAGATGTACATATTAGGACCTAAAATGGACATATTAGCTCCTGAAATGGACATATCAGCACCTAAAATGTACATATTAACACCTAAAATGGACAAAAGTTTACCTTTTGAAAAGGTACAGCCCCAGTGACAGCTTTTTCTGAGAGTGTAAGCTCACAGTTTTAATATAATCATCAAAAGTGCTCTTTAAAAGATCAATTGAACCCTTTCAGAAGCAATCCAATGAGGAGACATTGACCAATCCTCACTAACCATGTGAACATTTAAGTGTATCGACTGATGTCCTCTTCCCTTCTTAGGTTAAACGATGCTGAAGAGTGAATAACACAGGCTTTCAATGCTGTCTTGAGTCGCTATCAAATATGAATGAATGCTGTGTCTCTGAAAGCCAAGTACTGTAGCATGTCGACTAAGTACCGCATAAGATGGCCTACATCTGTGGAGCCTTTGACATCTGATCTTTACCACCACAGTGCAGAGAGGGATGATGGACTACATTATTCATTCCTGTACAGTAGGAACATATGGAGTTCCTATGTTTATATCTTGTTAAATTCTACAAACTCAAAACTCAAAAACTTGTATTACTTAAAAAAAAAGTCATTTTGCATAAAATATCTCAGCTCAAAACAATGACAGCTGTCATTCCTGTCAGCTTTAATTGAATATTGTGGCACCGCTGAAAATGTGAGAAAACGGGTTCTTGAATAAAATGCAAATATACTGTAGTTTGCTAAGAATAGTATGTGAGACGTAAAAAATGAAGCGTAAAGTCTAATCCTCCTGTGTGGAAAGCGTTTCACACTGTCAAAAAGCTTGATTTGAGATAAATCCAGCTAACCTGGGGTGCATTTCCCAAAGCTGACTATGGTGGCAAGTTTATGTCAATGGGACTTTGGGAAACGCACCCCAGGGGCCACCAAGTTAAGAATGTGTGTTAAGAATTGATTAGCAATTAGTTACTTTTTTGGATTTAAATTAGACCAATCAATCTTTTTATGCAACAAAAGTTATGACCCGTCTCAAAGAAGAAAAAAAGAGATGATTAACTTGTAAGACTAGTCAGTTTATGCAACTGCCCAATGGGTTGTTAAAGAGTCACATGACCACAGCAATTTGTCAGTATTTCCATTCATCTTAATGGTAGTTGCTCGGCTGACGCATACAACCTCAGAAGTATACAAACAGCAAATAACGGTGTGTTACAGTATAGCAGCAGAAGCTAACTAGAACATTATAAAAAACCCAAACTTTGACCCTATCAGGTATTCCAGAGAGACTCACTAAACAGCACATCAAAACAAAATAATTTTCCAAACTGAACCCGACTTTACAGACTGTCACAAATTTGGCTATGTGAAACTAGTCAAAGGGATACTCCACTTTTTTTGTAAATAGGCTCATTTTTCAACTCCCCCAGAGTTAAAGGGATAGTTCACTTTGAAATTAATTTTTGATATGGTTTAGCTTACCTCAAGGGCATCCAAGATGTAGGTGTCTTTGTTTCCGCAGTAGTTTCAATTTTGATATTTTTATGTCAAACCGTTCTTGTCTGTCAGTCATATAATGGAGGTCTATGGTCACCACCCCAAAGAGCATGCACAGAGAAGTCCAAAATAAACATGATTTAATGACTCGTAAATTTAAGTACACATCGATGGCCTAAGACATGAAACGAGCGGTTTGTGTGAGAAAACGAACAGTATTTATATCGTTTTTACCTCTTGTAACCACAGCCATGTCAAAGTGATCTGAGGGCGCGGGCGCTCCGGTCTGCGGAAGCGCCGGAAGTGATCTCTCGCGCGGTTGCCCCTTCTTGATATATCGAAATCGTCTTCCATTGCAATTTCCTGTTCATCTAAATATGTTTAGATCTTCACAGTGAAAGGTAACACTTCTGAAATCTCTGTGAAAAACAATGAGTGACGTACACACACGAGAGATCACTTCCGGCTCTTTCCGCCACTTGCTCAGACCGAAGCGCCCGCGCCCTCAGAGTACTTGTACTGTGATTACAAGAGGTAAAAACGATATAAATACTGTTCGTTTTCTCACACAAACCGCTCGTTTCATGTCTTAGGCCATCGATGTGTACTTAAATTTACGAGTCATTAAATCATGTTTATTTTGGACTTCTCTGTGCATGCTCTTTGGGGTGGCAGGCCCGTCGCCAAGGGGGGGCATTGGGGGGCAGTGCCCACCCAAACGACTTACTGTGCCCACCTACGCATGAGCTTGACATTAGATGTTAATATGTATATGCTAATAATTATATCGAACAGAGCTCGGTCTTTCTGCATAACTTATCTCACAGGAACGGTAAGCTCTACAACGGTAGGAATGTATAATACATTATTATCTTCAGAAATTATTTAGAAATTCATTATTCAACGCATTATTACACAGAACGTAACTTGAAATATAATTATTTTCATAAATGACTGTTAAAACATCCCAAAACAGCACCCAAACCTTGCAAAGACCTACCTCATTAATTATTCACATTCAACAGCCAATGGCAAGTCTCCAGCAGCAGACCTTTCAATTTGTTATTTTTGTGTTAGTATTTTTACTTCTTCAAATTACAATATGCAGTTTGTGTTTAAGGATAAATAAATAATATAAACAATGCAATTTATTTAGTTAAGCATACAGTATTGTTTATACGTAATTCCTTTGCGCAGCTGCGCAGTGCATGCGATCGGAGAATCAAATTCTGGTGGTTTTGTACAGATGGTTTTGTACGCCTACAGCAAAGCTTATGCTAAGTGGTTTAAAGTTTCGTCGTTGACAAAGACGACTTTTGACCAACAACAACGTGCGTGGAAACGACTCTGGAGCTAATTAGATGGTAGGAACAGACAGTATTAGAAAGGTAAGAATAGAGAATTTGTCTGCTACATTGCTAAATTTGTATTGCAGTAGGCCTATGTTATGCATTGCTTTTATTATTGCTGTATTGTTGGTGGAAACCAGGTGCTTTTGTGACTCATTTTTATGACGTGTAGAGTCATAAATCAATTTGGTTTTGGTAGTTTTACTTAGTTTATGCTTTGGAGTAATGATATTACGGTGATTGCGCCTTTTACAAGAAAGCCACTAGATGGCACTGTGTTGTGTATGTGACGAACTATGCAGATTAACAAAAAATATAGGCTACTAGGCTAGCAAGCTATATGTGGAAATGTTAAGAGAAAATAAACAGAGACGTTGAGATCATACAATGAAGTATTTTATTTAAATAAAATGAATAAAACAAGACTATTGTGGTCTATTTTAGTTGAAGCCTAATATGGGTTGTTGTTGTTTTGGTCTGTCTCAGATCATTAAAAAAAGTGTGCCCCCCTATGAAAATTAAATGCCCCCCTAATTGGTTTGTTCTGGCGACGGCCCTGTGGGGTGGTGACCATAGACCTCCATTATATGACTGACAGACAAGAACGGTTTGACCTAAAAATATCAAAATTGAAACTACTGCGGAAACAAAGACGCCTATATCTTGGATGCCCTTGAGGTAAGCTAAAACATACCAAAAATTAATTTCAAAATGAACTATCCCTTTAACCAGTTGAGTTTTACCGGTTTTGAATCCATTCCGCCGATTTTCTGATATTAAGAAGAATATCAGTAACCAGATAGTGTCCGGTCGCATTGACTTCCATAGTATATGTTTTTTCCAACTATGGAAGTCAATGGAACTGATCAGAAAATCAGCTGAATGGATTCGAAAACGGTAAAACACAACTTTTTACCTGGGGAGTTGTAAAATTATCCTATTTCCAAAGAAAAGTGGAGTATCCCTTTAAAGGGAGCTCTGTAGTGCTTAGCACATGTTCATATCATTTTCCTGCATCTCAGAGATTGGTATTATGTCTTTTAGCTTGTTAAAGACTCTTTTTTTTTTTTCAATTGGTCAAACATTTTTTTTCAATGGGGGAAAAATTTCATCACATTTAATCGCTTATAAGAAAACATCTGATGAATCCATTCCTAAAATTGTGTGATGAAGTAATACTTTTTTTACTTTCTTCTCATGCTAAACAGTGTTGCTTTCCCTCAGCACACGTGTCTGCTCTTGCTTTAAAGTGTTCAATTATGTTAAAATACCACAAGCTCAAAAAGCGAAAACATTTACCTGCGTTCGAGTGTAAAATGAGGGAAATCTTAAACTGACAGTCCCAAATTATCCTCTTTTTCCTCCAGATCACCATCACACTCCTCTATGACAGCAATACAAACTCTCTGAGGCTGTTTATTGCCCACTGTAATATATCAGCTTATTCACTCAGACCGCGAGTGCAACTGAATGCTCAGAACCACCTGTCTGTTGGACGATCCTCTTCCAAACGTCACACTGATATTAAATGATAATGCAGATGTGACATTGCCAATGTGTGAGTGTGTAAAGGCCAACTAAACATTTATAGATCTCAGAGTGCATGATAAATGTGTTTGAGCTGAACGATATTATTCCTGCACAGTCACACACTGAACGACGTCGCGATTTAGGCAGTTCATCATCAAATAAGGGAAAGTGTAAGGAGATATATAGGCTATCAGATCTCTGATTTCACACACTATTAAGTGACAGCCACTGTAAATGTAGGGGGAGCTATGGATCTGAAATGCATCTGTGAATGAAATCAGGTAGTGATAAAACGGGAACACTTTACAATACGGGTGCTAATAAGCATGCTTAACTAATGCACAGACAATACTGAATGAATGTGTAACTAATGATTGTTTAAGCTATATTCATTAATGATTACCACATTTGGAACTAATTAAGAGTCTGTAAGGTTAATGTATTCATCCATAAATTGTTATTAATTAAATATGTAATTGTGGAATAATTCCATAATAACTAATAGTGGTTAATTAATATGTTAATTACCAGAATGACCAAAACCTTGTATTTCAACTTCCAGATAATATGACAGGTACACTAAAATGCATTAGTACATGATTAATTACTTCATTGTTAGTGCAAATTCAAGTGTAAATTACTACAATTGCTAAATGACTAGTTAATAATGATGTGCCCCAACAAGTAAAGTCATAACATAATGATGCCTTTGCAAATCATTAGCTAATGATTAATTAAAGCAGACAACTGGAAGTTGAAGTGCATAGCTTTGACTAATTGTGGTAATTAACACATTAATTTACACTATTAGTTAATAAAATATGTTTTTAAGGAATTAATACACAATGAAACATTGAATTAATAGCAATTCATGTATTACTTAATCTATTAATCGTATAGACTCTTTATTAGTTACTGATGCAGTCAATCAATCAATTAATGGTTTAGTTCTTCATGAGTTATACATTAACTTTTGATCATCTGTGCAGTAGTTAAGTATGAATTAATGCATATTAGTGCACCCGTATTGTAAAGTGTTACCGATAAAACCAGGCTAAATAATCCCACCAATCAAATGTGGTTATCCTAGCGTATGGATAATGTAAATTATCACATGACCAGAGCTGTTTAAATATAGTTTGAATTTAAAAGCCACACTGTTCTCTGCAATCGCACACTATTATTTTGCTAATATTGCTAGTTTTAATTAATTTGCTATTTCAATGTAAACCCTAAATTTATAATTCTAATTTATTTATGAATTTAACTAACTATAACTTTTCCCTGTGATGATTTTGGGATCTGTTCAATTCAAGCCATTTCTCCCCATACAAAAGTTAAGTTTTATGGACTCTTGTTTTGAGCAGAATCAAGTGTTGTCATAATTTGCCTTCACATTAGTGTGTGCTCACATTAGCGAAATTTCACATGAAAAAATTATCAGTGTTTAAATGTGTTACATGATTACGTTACTCCATAAAAAAGTAACTAATTGCATTACTTAGTTACATTTTATGGAATAGTGTATTAAGTTACTTTTGCATGTTTTTTTCTCACCTGGGCTGGGCTTGCTTGTTTGTTTTTTAATAAAACAAGTTATAGATGTATTTGTCAAATATAAAGGCCCTTTCACATCAAAAGTGAACTGAATAAGCCTCATGGCTCACTGCCGTTCTGGATTCTAGAAGTATTAGACATAAAATAAATATTTGAAAGAGTAATTCAGATACTTTGCTGTAAATTTAAATTTAAATGTGTTACTTGTTACTTGAAAAAAAAAAATCTGATTACATACCTCACGACACATGACTTGTAATACCCAAACTCTCTTCATTATCTATGTACTGTAGCATAGCGATCTATGAAGTACGTTCAGAAATCTCTCTCTAACCAAGCTGTTTTCCGCAACACGCAACAAATCATGTGGAGTCCTATTGAAATGGATGACATGAAAAAATGTGCAAAGCAATGGTAAATGTGACTTCATTTTTAGGCTTTAAGATAACTATTTAAAATTATTTTTTTCTAATTCAATTTAAATAGTTTAGTAAAAACAATAACACTATAATCACAAAAGTAAGTTCTTGAAAAAGATAACTTACTGTACACTGTAAAAAATATTGTTGGTTTAACTTAAAAAATTAAGTAACCTGGTTGTCTTAAAATTTTAAGTTCATTGAAATGAAAAAAATTGAGTTAATACAATGAAGGAGATTGATTTAATCATTAGAAACTCAAAATATTATGTTATCTGAACTACATAAATTATTTAAGTTAATTTGACAAAAGAAAAAATGTTGTGATTACAAATAATAAAAATATTTTTTTACAGTGTAATGGTTAAGGTAACATTATGTGAACTGCTTGACATGTAAGATTTCAAATTAACTTTTACATTGAGCAAGTTTTTAATTTACCGATTTTATTTAAGTTTGCATGCATGATTTGGTATTGTATATACATTAGATCAAACAAAGTTAAAAAAAATATATTCTTGTAATTTGTGTCTCATTCCCTTTCCCCCACAATTGCCTGTTAGCACAACATAAAAACGTTGTTTGCAACTTTCTATTGGGTCTGTTTTAATTCTCCACTTTCTGTTTCCCACAGTCATTTTCCCATGTTTGGCAGTAAATAGAGGGTGCTTAGATTGATTTAGTGTTATAGTGTTAAATGAAACTGTTGATATAAGTACAGATAATGTATGCACACACCATCTGTCTGCCTTAAATCATTTGAAGTCTGATTCCAAGAAGGAGTCTTCAGCATGTAGAGGACTAGATACTGAGCACCACCATCATGTACAAGCCCTGACTATTACCTCATACCTCAGACCATTCCTCACAGAGATGCAGTTGTCAGCGGGTTCACACATCCAGGCCTCTGATGTGCACCGGTATAAATATATACGCCCCTCAAGCTATTTTGGAAAAGTGCAAGATTTGGACTCAAAGGAGAGAGGAAAGACTCGCATGTGTGTTTCCCCTAGTGACGCCCCAAAGCAGTCTGCGTCACCATTAGACGCTTATAATAACTGGACACCTGATCCCTGACTACTGAAGATGGGGGTGAAGATGCCTCTAAGACATTGTGAATCAATCATACAGACAGAAAAGGTGACAAGTAAGGGCAGGACGAAAGGAGGGAGCTTGTCATGTGAAGACAGATGCTGCTGAGATAGTGTGAACAAAAGGACTCAAATCTATCTGTAGATTTCATGTTACTGCTTTATAGTGTTGTAGTACTCGAGACCACTATTTGATGATCTCGGTCGAATCCGGTCTCGTCTCGGTCTCGGACATTGAGGACAAGACCATAACTGTGAAAATATCACTAATTTGCCAGTATATTGACAAATTTTTTGTTAACTTCCTTGCTTTTATTGTGTGTAAAACGTACTGATTTAAATCCAACCAATAACGTGACTCACTGGTCATTGCTAATTATGTATTTTTGTTACCGCTGCCTGTCACCCATGTATTCATGTTCATGTATTGGGGTGAGTACGGTAGGTGGCGGTAAAACTCACAAGCGGTGAGCAGCCGGTAACAAGAAGTAGACGAATGAGAACGTCCTCGTCTCAGTTCTCGCGCATGCGCCCATAAGGAAGTAATAGAATAGTCGAATAAAGTCGTTATTTAT
This sequence comes from Pimephales promelas, assembly GCF_016745375.1. The sequence continues at coordinate 6,858,789 of NW_024121388.1, read as the reverse complement.
GTTTTTTTCGCACAAAAAGTGGTCCCGTCGCTTGATAAACTTATAATTGAGCCGCTGTAGGCACATGGAATATTTAAACCTTTTCTTTAATGACTTTATGGGCCGTCAAGAGCCAGTCCCTTAGGCAGTCTATGTAGGACTGATCTAGCTCTCAGATTCAATCAAAAATATCTTTATTTGTGTTCCGAAGATGAACGAAGGTCTTACGGGGTTGGAACAGCATGGGGGTGAGTAATTAATGACTTAATTTTCATTTTTGGGTGAACTAACCCTTTAAATATCTCTGTTATTATGGGAATGTGGATCTTTCAGATCAATCTGAGAAGATTTCAGATCAATCTCTTTTGATCATGTTTCACATTTTTTTGTGCCATGTAGTGTGGGGCGCTGGTCTTGTCTTGTCTTGTCTTGGTCTCGGCCCCCTAAAAGTCTTGGTCTTGTCTTGGTCTTGATAAACTCTGGTCTTGGTCTGGGGTTAGGTGGTCTTGACTACAACACTTATAGACATATTTATTTCCCTACCAAGATGACCAATATTAGTGACACCACTGTGTTCATGGACTTTTCAGTTGTCATTTGTCACATGTTCCTTTGTTCAGTTTCCCGCCAGTTAGTTTCCCTGGTTACCATCATTATTTCATCTGTATCCAGTGGCATAGCAAGTCAGTCCTGAGCCCATATGCAAAAACAATATGGGCCCCTCTAACCCTGCCCTCCAAATACATTGATGAAGCGTTTAAAAAAAACATACCAAACAATACCATAAAAAAAACACTACCCAAGGCCTACCCAACAACTTTTCACATCCAGAATGAAACCAGAACTGTCCTGTTAGAAAAAAGTAATAAAAAAAAGAAAGAAAACCCGACAATGGACACGTTCCTGGATTGCTCGAAGAGGACAGTATGGGCTGTCAATTCGCTAAGGAGAGCTTGAGGTAAAATATTGTTAGTTTTAACGTTAGCACCATCGTCTCTCTTTCGTTTCGCCATTTTTGAAAGTTGTGTACGGAAAAGCTTGTGCTCCTATTGGTCAACCTCATACATGTGACGAAACTGTCGTGGACGACCGTTAAAAAAATTAAACGTGCTAGTCTTTTTGTCATGATGTTGTGAAGCATCGCAGACGCGACGTAGGTTGTCGCCCACCATGACACACTATACGAGATGATACGATCCAATTTTGCGTCCCGACGCCCGTTGTCGTTTACAAATCCCCACAACACCCTACGTCAAACGGGTCATGCCAAAATCGGGCTAAAGTCATGTAGTCTGAACCAGGCATAAGGCTCCAGTGTCAATAATATACTATTGCCAAGTCAAGTCAGTTTATTTATATAGCGCTTTTTACAATACAGATTGTATCAACGCAGCTCTACAGTAGTAACATGAAAATAAAACAAAACAGATCAATAATATTGTTGAATATTGCCAACAGTGGCAAGGAACCAAAACTCCATCAGGTGATTGAATGGAGAAAAAAACCTTGGGAGAACCCATGAATCAGTCGGGGGCCAGTTCTCCTCTGGCCAACGAAGGAACAGTGATTACAAAACAAATTGGATCGAAACATTAAGAATATTTGTCCATTTCCATCTGTTTGTAAGTCGAAGTAATCACGCCGGTTTGGAGACGAGGTGTTGGGGATCAGTGCCGATGGCTTAAGGATGAGTCGGGATGGGTTCAGGCGCAGGTCCACCACAGAGGGTCCCTCGGGATAAACAGAGAAACTGATATTAGCGTAGACGCCATCCTTCTTTTGATGTACCAAGTACATCAGGATTTACAGGACATGTTCCCAGTTCCGGCTGATCTAAACTATGCAGCCTAATTTGAATTTAGGAAGTCTATATTGTGTTATGTGTATGCTAGGCCAAAGAGATTTGTTTTTAGTCTAGATTTGAACTGACAGAGTGTGTCTGCCTTCCGGACAATGTTTGGAAGATTGTTCCAGAGTTTTGATGCTAAATAGGAAAAGGATCTCCCGCCTGCAGTCGATTTTGATATTCTAGGTATTATCAACTGGCCAGAATTCCGAGATCACAATGGACGTGAAGGACTAATGCGTTAAGAGCTCGCTCAAGTACTGCGGAGCTAAACCAGTGCCGGCGCTATGGGGGGGCATTAGGGGGCAATGCCACCCCAAATGAATTTTATGCCCCCCCAAATTGAATTATGATATAATTTACAAAATAATATCAGTTTAATGTAATTCACATTTCAGTGAGAAATAGTACAAATATATGTGTACAAACGGCTCATTAGATCGGTCTTGCAATTTTTTTTGTTTTTTTTGTATAGGCCTATTTAACCCTTAATCAAATTTCTTAAGAGTCGCTCGTCTTGCAACAATGTGTAATGTTTTATGTGTTTATTGTGTGGGTTGCATTACTTCATGGTAATAGCTAACAGAAAAGGCAGTAGCAATAATACATATAGGATATCTGATATCCGAAAAAAAAAGTCCCCATACCTATAGTGCCCACCCATTGAAAATAAATGCCCCCCTGCTAAAAGCGGTCTGAAGCCGGCTCTGAGCTAAACCATTCAGTTTAGTGCTACTGCATGCATATCTTGACAGCCCAAAATGTCAAAGCACAAACCTACTCACTAATTTTAGTTGGATTCTGTTCTTTGACATGGTGCTCGGCCTTTTTTTTATTAGCTTCAGTTTCAAAAATGAGCACTCTGCTGAAGCAAAAATAACCTCTGTAGGATTACATATTTTATTTAAATGTTTAATTTAGCTTCCAATACAATAGTTTACAAACTGAGAAAGTGCACACACTGTTTTTCATTTTGAGGCAATCAAGTTTTTTTGATCTTACCAGGCTGATTGGATTAGCATTTCAGGTTCTAAGTTACACTGCGTTCCGAATCGCATAGCCTACTATCCGTCCTAAATAGTATTCGAAAATAGGATTAGTACGTCCAAAATCGTAGTATGTTGAAGTGAGTGTCCCAAAGACACCCGGATGGTATACTAGGGAGCTCACCGCTTAGGAGTTTTACCGCCCCCTACCGTATAAGATGACGTACTGCTTGTAAACAGAACGTTTTGCGCCTCCGGCTATATCAGTACGTCATCTTATACGGTAGGTGGCGGTAAAACTCCTAAGAGGTGAGCAGCCGGTAACAAAAAGTAGTCGAAGAAGAACGGTCTCGTCTCAGTTCTCGCGCATGCGCCCATAAGGAAGTAATGGAAAGTCGAATAAAGTCGTTATTTACGTTTTTTTTTCGCACAAAAAGTAGTCTCGTCGCTTGATAAAGTTATAGTTGAGCCACTGTAGGCACATGGAATATTTAAACCTTTTCTTTTAATGACTTTCTGGGCCGTCAAGAGGCAGTCCCTCAGGCTGTCTATGGAAGAGTGATCCAGCCCTCAGATTCAATCAAAAATATCTTTATTTGTGTTCCGAAGATGAACGAAGGTCTTACGGGGTTGGTACAGCATGGGGGTGAGTAATTAATGACTTAATTTTCATTTTTGGGTGAACTAACCCTTTAAGTGATTATTAAAGCCAACATTGCTGGTCGTCACCCTCCAGGAACGGAAGTAAATAGCCCTGCTCCAACATCTAAGGCAAGGTTATGCCATATTTCAAATGTAGAGTTTTATGTAGCCTACACTATCACAAAAATGCTCATATTTTAACATTTGTGATATTCTACAATAATATCTAGCCACCACTGGTGTCTGGATAATGCAGCATGTTCACTGAACATTATAAGCAAGTTTGTTTCTTCATTCATCTGCACCTGAGCACATGTTATGCTCCTTTAGGAGTTCCCATAATTCAGCTGGTCTTTGTGTGCTGCTCAGTGGCGGTGGAGGTGGTGAAATGAGGTCCTATTTCAAGTTTGACATGGCCTTTGAAGTCTGAAGTACAAGAAGATTACTTTTATACCGATGCTGTCACCTGTCAACAACCATATATTGAAAGATGAGCAGCCCATCTCTCAGTCCTGCTGACCTGCACAATCTAACTGAGTTTTCCATTAGAGATGGGACCTTTTTGGACAGACCAATATTTCAGGCTTTCTAAAATAACACCGATGGCTGCAACAGAGGGACCGGGGTCAGAGCGAGAATGGCAGCTGCAAGTCTCCTGCAAGTGATGGGCATGTTTGCCATTTGCGTTCTTCGATGCATTGTTCAAAACAAAACGGCTCATGTGGGTATTGTCTTTCCCAATGACGAATTAAGCTGCACTTGTGCTACAACCCGCTGGAACGCGAGAACGCCGATGCTGAGGGGCCGTCTCCATCGACCTGTCTGTCATTGTTGCTTGTAAAAATAACCACGTCGTTCTTCAGAAAGCAGCTGCCCACACGACTGCAGGCTGGCAATCAAACGGCACGAGGAGGAACAACATGGATCAGCTCCATCAACAATTGCCTAATCAACAATAGCCCCTGTAAGAACTACCAAGAGCCATTGCACTGATTATTTGTTTGGCAAAATAAGGAGTCATGAGAGGAAACGGGGATAAAAAGGTGAGGTATTAGTCGAGAGAAATTAAGCTTCTGAAAACTTCTTTGGTTCTGTTTTCCTACTGCAACTTATTCATTTAGCTGATGCTTTTATTCAAAGCGACTTACACTTGCTATATATGTCAGAGATCGCACGCCTCTGGAGCAACTAGGGGTTAAGTGTCTTGCTCAGGTACACATTGGTGTCATACCCCAACTTGAATGAATCTTCAGCCACTAACAAAAAAGTACCACAATAATACCACATGCTTTGACATAAGCCCCTTTCACACAGAGATTCCGGAAAATACGCGGATAATGTGACCCGGCATTTGTCCCGGGATTATTTGATTTTGGTTCATTCACACTGCCAGTGATTTGCCGGGATCTGTGAGTGCTTTCACGCACAACCCGTAAAGGTTTTTATTTAGGTCGGCTAAAAATTGTGATATAGTGGTCAATAGTTCAATGTCTACCTTCAATTTAATTGTATTAACTGCCCTTATAAGCGTTAGAAAGTCATGAAATTATAAAATGACATGACAACTTATTGTTATAAAATCATTATTTATTTTATTAAAAGTTAATAATTCAGGTTTGTTTATCAATACCATAGCAACGGACAACTTCCGCTGGAATTGTCGGATAGGAACCGTCCGTAGCTTTTCGCATGAGTTCAAATTTTTGAACGCATCTGGATGACCAACGGACACGATTTTCTTTGCACCGCACTCGGTCGGACCCGTTTCGGACCCATTCGCATGCGGTCTGCGAATCTCCATAGGAAATAAATGACTTCCGGTCGTTTCGCAGCCGCATCGGAGCTGATTTCAACTGCTAGTGTGAAAGCGGCGTAAGAGCAACAGAGTCGCGCGATGGCACGAGTGTCATCACTGACACACCCCTTAAGGCATTGGTCCTGGCTTTTGTTCACACAGCGCGCTTCCTGGACTGATTCTGGCGATGTTACTAGGTCCCCAACCCGGCAACGATGCCGGTATCAATCCCGGGCCGTGTTTGCGTTCACACAGAAGGCGTTCTGGCAATTTCCCGGGATCAACGCGCTGTGTGAAAGGGGCTGTAGAATCATACATGGCAATACAATGGTATTCTTTGAAGAACCTACAATCCCAAACATGAATCCCAAGTAAATTCAGTACCAAGTCTGAGGCCAAATTTCTGAATGTGTTTCATTTAAAAAGCAGCGCGTGCTTACCGTTTTGAATATCAATCCTGCTAAACACTTTCTTTATTCCACTCCGCTCTTGTTAATATTGAAATATTCGCCAAGGAACACTCAGGTAAGATGACGTAACATCATAGACATATACACTAGACCTCACCTGGAGGTTCTAAGCATGCGTCCAAACCGCCGCCATCTTGGAACAGGGGTCTTGTCATAGGAAAGTAGCCAGGTAACGCTGCTATCTCTGCCTTTACTTCGAATTCATTGATGGTGGCGGACTTTTGTGCAGCGTATGAAGTTCACGGATGAAATCTGAACTAGGAAGAATGTTTAAAAAAAAAAAAAAATTTTTTCTTTCTGGAATCAATGATAAATACATGTCTGACCATTGGAACAAACCAAAAAAAAAAAAAAAAATCGCATTCATGATGATTTATGGTGATTTTATTTCCGTTAGACCTGTGTCTACTACATTGACGCTGATGCATTAAAGTGGAGGGGCTCCCCTGTTTCAAGATGGCGGCTCTATTGACGCATTCGTTCCAATGAACTGCCGTATCCAAGGTGAGGTCTAGTGTATATGTCTATGACGTAACATAAGAACTGCCTCCTATCTTTACTATTTAGACTTCTTTGCTCGCTGTTTTGCTATTATTCTTGTGCACTGACTCTTTCACTAAGCTGAACAGCCAATCAGACTTCTCTCTTTCCCCAACGGCCCAACGCCCATTGAATCGGGCGAAGCAAAGCCGACGAGGACTATTTTTACCCGACGGCAAGAAGCCGTGCAGAACACACCAAGAAGACTTAGTTGGCCAACGCACAAAATTTGCCGTCGGCTTGGTGTGTTCCGAGCTTAAGAGTGTATTGTAGGTAAATATATCCAATATGCCAGCCATTGTTATTTATGTTGTCTGGATGCACCAGAGAAAAAACGTGCGGCCATCTGTAGTATTCCGTTTAAACTTGTGTTTTTGCGGTAGCTCTGTATATTTCTATTTACTAATTTACCTATTGTAAAGTTACCGAAAGTCATCATTAGCAGTGTAATGTTTGAATGTCATATCAAATGTCAGTAGACCAGGAAGATTTTAAAATGAGCGGTTTGTTCATAAATCTGTAAGATCTTCCCTTCATGTTGTGGAAACACAACAAGCGCAGAAGAAGTCCCCCGTTATTCCAGATTTCAGAGAGTGAAACTGCAGCAAACGTCTCAGTGCGTGTCTGACCTTTGAATAAAAACTAATCAAACCCAATCAAACGCAATCTCGTATGACCAAAAAGATCATAGGAGTGATTAATTTGTGAATCTGGCATCGCTAGTTCTGATTATAAACAGCTGATAGGAAACTCGCATGACATGATTGATGAAATATTACCAGGAATGAAATCTCAATTGTCAGACAATTAGTAATATTTCACTGGGCATTGTCCCAATAAATGGGTTTAATGACTCTCATAAGAGGATATTGGTAGGCTACAAAAGATACAATACTTTTTATTCTGACTCAAATGTTTATGCTGATAATTTTTGTATTGTAATATAAACAAATATTATATATAAAATAGAATATTGGACCAACTGAAATCACTGTACCTATAATAATCTCATTACTGTTCTTTACAGTATTTAAGGATCTCTCATTCAATGTTTACTAGAAACATAAATGAGTAAAAATGATAAGTGGACTTGCAATTCCTTTAATAGTTATTATATTTTGAAAGAGCTGGTATCTGTGGGGCTCAAAGTTCAGTTGTAGCCTAAGTGTTGATCTTCACCAGAAGATGAAGTCTTTGAAGTGAACTACATATACTACTCAAGGTATTAAGAAGCTCAAGGGTCAAACCATTAGAAAGTCTTTGTTCTTCCGTCAGGTTGATATGTTTGGAATTTTAATGAAATGTTCACCTGCTCAAACAGAAAAGGTAATGCGTGTCAAAAAAACTAGATAATGCTTAAAGGGATAGTCTGCTTTTTCTGGAAATAGGCCACTCCTCCAGAGTTAAACAGTTGAGTTTTACCGTTTTCAAACCCATTCAGCCGATTTTCTGATATTCAGAAGAATATCAGTAACCAGACGGTTTCTGGTCTCATTGACTTCCATAGTAGGAAAAAAAATATACTATGGAAGTCAATGAGACCAGAAACTGTCTGTTTACTGATATTCTTCTAAATATAAAAATATCGGCTGAATACTTATGAAAACGGTAAAACTCAACTGTTTAACTCTGGGGGAGTGGTAAAATGAGCCTATTTCCAAAAAAAAAAGTGGAGTATCCCTTTAAGTAGCAATAATCTCTTTAATCAGCATGCAGTTGAAGAACGAAAGTTTCCAAATCACATTTTATATGTTCAAGGTAGGATGGCCTTGACACAATGAGGGTCAAAATCTTGCCATATGTTTGAGGCACCTACTGTCACTACGTATCAATGAGCAGAATTTCATATATCTATTGTTTTATGTCTTATTTGTGAGTTATGTGAAAATATAGCACTATTACAGACAGAAAATCTGATCAGGTAGGCTGTGTCTGAAATTGCCCCCATACCAGTGGTTCTCAACTCTGGCCCTCGAGATCCTCTTTCCTGCAGAGTTTAGCTCCAACCCTGATCAAACTCACCTGCCTGTAACTTTCTAGAAGTCATAAAGAAGACCTTGATTGGCTTGTTAATATGTGCTTGATTCTGCTGAAGAATCCAGTATAAATCATCAGAAATTCCATGTTCGTCCAGGCTGGTTTGAGCGGGTATATTGCTGGTCTTCATCCCATACTGGTCACACAACTATTTTAGATATTTTAAATTCATATCTGTCTGATGGTCTCTACATAAGCAGATTTTATGCAGATAATAAAATGTCATTCCAAAACTACATGACTTTCTTTCTACCATGGCAACATGACATCATGACTTTTGCGTAAACATACACGCCACTTTCGAGTCAAGTGGCATGTTATATCTACGCATTTTGAGCTATCCGCGTGTATGCGTGTATATCTACGCCATTAACCAGGTGAGTGATTCCGCGTGTCTGTACACGCCGTCAAATGTCCGCGCGAAACGAAGCAAAATGTAGATCTACATTTGGGGAGCGAACTTTTTTTTCCCTAGGATGGTAAGGGAACAGTCATAAATGCCATTAACCCCAGTGACGGTTAGGTTTAGGGACGGGGTTGAGGTAAGTCATACCAGTGTTGTAGTCGAGACCACCTCACTCGAGTCCGAGTCAAGACCGAGTCCATAGAGAGTCGAGTCCGAGTCAAGACCGAGACCAGAGAGAGTCGAGTCCGAGTCGAGTCCGAGACCAGAGACGGTCGAGTCCGAGTCGAGACCGAGACCAGTGAGGGTTGATTACCTAATTTACTTTTATTTACTTAGAGAAATCTTTTTTTTTTCTTTTTTTTTTTTACTGAATTTACTTAGAGTTTAAAAAATATGATCAGTTTAAGGTAAAAAGGCCACATAGTAGGTGGTGTTAAAAGTAATTTTATTACATTTTGTCATGCGCAGTTGCGCACTAGAAAATCACCAATCACTGGGCGTGTCAATCAATTTAAAGAAATATTTTATTAACATACATTAATAATCATGAAAAATATTTTGAATTGAACTCGAGTGGACTCGGGAATAATTCTGAGTCCTAAAAAAACAAATGTTCGAGTACGAGTCAATTCCGAGTCCAAATGCACACGAGTCCATGACAAGACCAAGACCATTAAAATATGGTCTCGAGACCGAGTCCGAGACGAGTCCGAGTCTCGAGTACTACAACACTGAGTCATACATTTATATATACAGTAATAACGTTAAGTCAACGGCATTCATAAACACGCTGAAAGGCGATTATGCGTCTTGATAGCACGCCAAAAATGGAAATACGAAATGGCGTGTCATACACACGCTACTTCATCAGATCAGTCTGACCATGGAAACTAAAAGAAGAGTTTTTGACTCCTCCATGTTCTTGTCCATACAATTGAGGTCAATGGTTCAACATTCTTCAAAATGTCTTATTTTGTGTCACACAGAGGAAGTTATACGGTCATGAATCCATCCGTCTCCACAGTGCAGATTCCCTTTGAAGTTATAAAGGATCATCGCAACTTGGAATACCCTTGAGAGGCTCGTCGTCTGAACACACATCTGGCCTGATGGGAACTATTTTACACATGCTTCAATTTCACCATCACGTACTGACCAGGGATGAAGAACACTAAGGTGGATGTACACTTCCATATCCATGCTTCCGATTCCCCCACAGGACCACCAGAACCCATTCTCCCTCCAGCCATCATCGTCAGTTCATTCAATGGGCCTTAGATGAGCACATTGCAGAAGCCACTCACTCTGAACCTGCTCTGCTGGGAGGTCCTGGAGGTAAAGGTCCTGGATGACATTGGGGTGAGTAAATTATCAGCAAATTTTTTTTAAAAAGTGAACTACTCCTTTAACAAACTATGTTTCATTTCCTCTTTTTATAATGTGAATAATAAATGTGTATCATTTTAATTTGCTTGTTACACAATGGAGCCTAACTTATTGTAATAATAACTTGGCGTAGCCTACTAAACTCTTTTACAACAAGCTGCAGTCCAGTGTCTTCCTCTTTGTCGCCATCTCTGTTTGAAATCTGCAATTGCAGTCATTCGCGGAATTATCAACTTTACGTGAGTTGTACTTCAACACCCTCGAGACGGCACAGCGTGGATGAACACAATGTTTGAGGAAAGTGTGAGGCTGTCGGTCACCGAGCCGGTGTGGATACTGGCATTCAGAATCACAGATTATTCTTTTTGGAAGTATGACCAACATAAGAATTTTCACAGGAAAATGTAATCTGAACTAGTAAGAAACATCCACTTTTGTTCTGGTTCTGACATTGCAGTAAATCGCGCTGATTAAATCTAACAATCACTTATAAGTTTTCATATCACGCAAAACCGTGCAAATTATACTTTGTTCTCAAATTGTTAGTTAACAACATCAGCATTGCGTGACTACATGTAATCTCCATTATTACAATATAAAAATATATTAAAACCTAACTAAAATTAGGTTTGATTAATCAATGATTAATTAATGACTTAATTTTCATTTTTGGGTGAACTAACCCTTTAAGACAGCGGTAATGGACAATTCCGCTTCCAACCTGTAGGGCGACCGCAGAGGAAAAGCTACTTGGTGTTGCTTTAAGAGATGTAAACTTAGAAATTAGAGAGAAAAAAAATTTGGAAAGTCAGAATTATATAAACTCTATAGACCTTATGCACCAGAGAAATGTGGGCGCCGTCATCTTTAGAATATTGTCTTTGAATTTCCGCTTTCGCGGTCGCTCTGCATATTTCTATGGCATCGCTGTCGGAGTAATTAGCTGGTGAAGTGGATTTACTTATTGTAGAGTTAACAAAAGTTATCATGAGCATTGTAATATTTATCATAAGCATTGTAAAGCAGATATCTTAACAAATGTCGACCGGATGTCAAAAGACAACGAGCGCTACGCTGAAAAGGGGCGGGGCTACATAAGGTCTATAATTACTCTATAAAACTCTATAATTTATAAACTGTTCCTTTAATAACAGCATATACTAAATATTGACAAACTGTCTTTACAAATATAAACAGTGTTTTTTTTAGTGGTTCACTGACAGACAGGGATACAATCAACACATCTCTGCCCTATTTCACCGAAGACAGTAAGTTATGAGCTGCACAAAGCTGGAATTTATGACTTGCACCAGCCATTTGGAAACTGCCTCTTTTCAAGGCTAAAGCATGACAATACCGAGAGTAACCTTTGCTAGCTGTGCTTACACTGATGCGAGCAGCCCACATAACCGGTGTCAATAGGAGGAAATCCATAATCGTGTGGGCAGCTTCTGTACTGTACAGTATATGGTGGGAGTCATGAGATTGGATCGGGTCATTTTGTTGGACCAGGTTCATCTTCTTGTTCTATGATGTTCTTTTTTATATAAAAATGTGAGAGAGGCTCCTCCAATAAGAGTTATGTTTATCACACTCAGTCAGTGTTCAAGCTTATGGTACATTTAAACTATGTTCGAAACAAACACAATGTCCACATCAGTTTATTCTTATAGAAAATCAACTACTCTGAGAATCATAAATAGTGAGTGGATGAATACGACAGTGGTTCTGTCCTGAATCACTGGCACACATCCTCCCCTTGTGGCTTCTCTTGGTACTGTCAAATAATAATGACACATTGTTCATTTTAGAAGAGAACACCAAAGACATGTGTATGAATCAATATTTACTGCCATACGACTTCTAAACAGAGTGGGGGAAAATACAAAACGTATTTGAAATATATTTATTTTATGCTAAGTATACTATAAATAATACTATAAAAATACATGCATGTACTGAATATAAATAACATGCTATTGTACCTTAGGTAAAATAAATGTATATACTTAAAGTCTGCTAAATTGGAACAACTAATTTTGTACTTAATGTATTTTAGTTATTTAGAAATAGGGCTGAGTCCAACTAAAGATTTACTTAAAGGAGTAGTTCACTTTTGAAAAAACTTTTGCTGATAATTTACTCACCCCCATGTCATCCAAGATGTCCATGTCTTTCTTTCCTCAGTCGAAAAGAAATTTAGGTTTTTGATGAAAACATTCCAGGATTTTTCTCCATATAATGGACTTCAATGGGAACCGGATGGTTCAAGTATCAAAAGACGGTTAATAACTGTTTCAGATGCAGCTTCAAATGTCTTTAAACGACACCAGACGATGAATAAGGGTCTTATCATGCGAAACGATCGGTTATTTCAAAACTTATTCCAAAAATGTAACTTTTATAAGTACAAATGCTAGCCTTTCTCCATTCTGTGAGGCGCGTTTGCAACGTCACGTATTACGTAATTACGTTCAAAAGGTCATGGGCGACGCAGCCGAGTCAGTGTTTACAAGTTGAACGCATAGGTTGAACGTGAAAACTAACTCAAACGCCGTTTACAAAAAAAGGAATTAAAAGGAAATACAACGATGTCGGACGATTTTGATTCTGTACTTCCGGCTACGTCGCCCGTGACCTTTTGAACGTAATTACGTATTACGTGACGTTACAAACGCGCCTCCTAGAATAGAGCAAGGCTAGCATTTGTCCTTAGAAAAGTTACATTTTTGGAATAAGTTTTGAAATAACCGATCGTTTCGCATGATAAGACCCTTATTCATCGGCTGGTGTCGTTTAAAGACATTTGAAGCTGCATCTGAAACAGCTATTAACCGTCTTTTGATACTTGAACCATCCGGTTCCCATTGAAGTCCATTATATGGAGAAAAATCCTGGAATGTTTTCATCAAAAACCTAAATTTCTTTTCGACTGAGGAAAGAAAGACATGGACATCTTGGATGACATGGGGGTGAGTAAATTATCAGCAAAAGTTTTTTCAAAAGTGAACTAATCCTTTAAGTATATTTGATTGTGCTGAAAGTATTGCAAGTAGGCTATACTTGCATTCGACAACTGATATTATACAGTGATCATCTTATAGTGAAATTAAAACACAATTTAGGATTAATAAGAAGAAATGTGCATTGTGCTCCAAGTAAAGTTTAATTATAATATTTATATCAGCAAGTCTCGCGTGATATGAGTAAATATATATAGCCTGTGCTCCATGTCAGCCACCCTGAGGCCAGAGACTGATCCTGTCATGCACGCCGAGCAAGAGACAGTTTACGTCATACTTGGGTCAGTCCCAGAGCCTGTCCCAGAGGCCTTTTCTGACTCTGTCATTCCCCCCAAGTATTTTTTTTGGGGGGAGGGATAGGGGCTACAGGTCCTCAGTGTGGTTGCCCGAAGGGCTGTTTCCGCCACGGCCGCCCAAGGGATCCTCTCTGCCATGGCCACCCGAAGGGTCTTCTTTGAAATGGCCACCCAAAGGGTCCTCTCCGCCATGGCCACCCGAAGGGTCCTCTCCGAAATGGCCACCCAAAGAGTCTTCTCCGCCATGGCCACCCGAAGGGTCCTGGCCACCCAAAGCGTCCTCTCCGCCATGGCCACCCGAAGGGTCCTCTCCGCCATGGCCACCCAAAGGGTCCTGGCCACCCAAAGAGTCTTCTCCGCCATGGCCACCCCAAGGGTCCTCTCCGAAATGGCCACCCAAAGAGTCTTCTCCGCCATGGCCACCCAAAGGGTCCTGGCCACCCAAGGGGTCCTCTCCGCCATGGCCATCCGAAGGGTTTTCTCTGAAATGGCTACCCAAAGAGTCTTCTCCGCCATGGCCATCCGAAGGGTCCTGGCCACCCAAAGGGTCCTCTCCGCCATGGCCACCCGAAGGGTCTCCTCTGAAATGGCCACCCAAAGATTCTTCTCCGTCATGGCCACCCAAAGGGTCCTGGCCACCCAAAGCGTCCTCTCCGCCATGGCCACCCGAAGGGTCCTGGCCACCCAAAGAGTCTTCTCCGCCATGGCCACCCCAAGGGTCCTCTCCGAAATTGCCACCCAAAGAGTCTTCTCCGCCATGGCCACCCAAAGGGTCCTGGCCACCCAAAGGGTCCTCTCCGCCATGGTCACCCGAAGGGTCCTCTCCGAAATGGCCACCCAAAGAGTCTTCTCCGCCATGGCCACCCGAAGGGTCCTGGCTACCCAAAGGGTCCTCTCCGCCATGGCCACCCAAAGGGTCCTGGCCACCCGAAGGGTCTGCTCTGAAATGGCCACCCAAAGATTCTTCTCCGCCATGGCCACCCGAAGGGTCCTGGCCACCCAAAGGGTCCTCTCCGCCATGGCCACCCGAAGGGTCCTGGCCACCCAAAGGGTCCTCTCCGCCATGGCCACCCGAAGGGTCTGCTCTGAAATGGCCACCCAAAGATTCTTCTCCGCCATGGCCACCCAAAGGGTCCTGGCCACCTAAAGCGTCCTCTCCGCCATGGCCACCCGAAGGGTCCTCTCCGCCATGGCCACCCAAAGGGTCCTGGCCACCCAAAGAGTCTTCTCCACCATGGCCACCCGAAGATTCTTCTCCGCCATGGCCACCCAAAGAGTCTTCTCCACCATGGCCGCCCTAAGGGTCTTCTCTGAAATGGCCATCTAAAGGGTCCTCTCCGCCATGGCCACCCGAAGGGTCCTCTTCTCCATGGCCACCCGAAGGGTCTTCTCCGCCATGGCCACCCAAAGGGTCCTGGCCACCCGAAGGGTCTTCTCCACCATGGCCGCCTGAAGGGTCTTCTCTGAAATGGCCATCCAAAGAGTCTTCTCTGCCATGGCCACCCGAAGGGTCTTCCCCGAAATGGCCACCCAAAGGGTCCTGGCCACCCAAAGGGTCTTCTCTGCCATGGCCACCCAAAGGATCTTCTCCGCCATGGCCATCCGAAGAGTCTTCTCCGAAATGGCCACCCAAAGGGTCCTCTCTGCAATGGCCATCCAAAGGGTCCTCTCCGCCATGGGCACTCAAAGGGTCCTCTCTGAAATGGCCAAAACGAAGGTTCTTCACTGCCATGGCCACCCGAGGGGTCCTCTCTGCCATGGCCACCCAAAGGGTCTTTTCCAAAATGGCCACCCGAAGGGTCCTCTCCGCCATGGCCACCCGAGGGATCCTCACCTGTGTGTATGTTTGTGTGTGTGTGTGTGTGTGCCATCCTGCCTGCAATACTGCCTGCCATCCTGCCTGCCTGTATGTACCTGTGAGTAATATAAGTAAATCGTTTCTATTGGAGCCTTTGGACGTAGAGTCTTCTTCTACCCAAACCACACTGAGAGCTTGACTGTGCTTTTCCATGCATTTGTAGGGGCGGCAGGTTTTCCCGCTGTACCACAAATGGTTTTCCAGCAGCCCAGAACCCAATCCAACTGTGGAAAACAAACAGCCAAAGGCGCCCACAGAGGAAGAGACTGCGCTGCATGCTTGAGTCACTCGCCCATGTGAAGCCTGAAAGTCAAACTGTCTAAATGTATAATTACGATCTGCAGTTTGATTTCTAGTGTGTTGTTTCTGTTTGCTGTCAGAAAAACTGCTGACATCATTTATAGTCGCCACCATTGTTTCGTGTTTTGCAAAACACAACTGGTTACACTATAAACACACAGAGTTAGATCAGCCGCTATGTATCTGAGTGTGCGCTTCGACCCTAAACAAACCAGAGTCTCAAAGTATCATTTTGACTGCTGCTGGTTAAACTGACACTGGGTGAGGCAGAAAGTGGTCATGGTTAATATCAGTTTGTTATCCACAGTTACTGTGTGATTCACACAGGTTTCATTGATTTTCAAGCTTTTGAAATGTCTCCTATATGATCCCCAATACTGCATACAATTGATCAAAATACTGTCAAAATAGCAATATTTTGAAATATTATTACAACTTAAAATAGCTATGTGATCCTCCTGTGATCAAAGCTGAATTTTCAGTATCATTACCTTAATGTCACATGATCCTTCAGAAATCACTCTAATATGATGATTTGCTGCTCACGAGACAGAATATTATCAATGTTGAAAATATTTTGTAACATTGTGACAATATATTGCATTGAGATTATTAATATATGACAACTAAGCAAATATTCTTTTCACATTCAATTTTTACTTAGTATTCTCAGTTGTGATTCTCATTAAAGAATACTCTAATGTGATTGTTTTAGTTAAATCAGCATAAAAAAGCTAATAAAGCTAATCGCTCTGCTGTGGGTCGTGCCTGTATTACCTTTAGCAGTGACAATATTCACAATATAGCACAGTAGGCTATAGGCTAGCTTACATAGAGAGATACTATTGTGCTTACCAAAAGAGCTTGCGATAAAGAGAATTAAAGGACATTTTTCTTCTGTGCTTCCAAACTGCTTTTTTGTTGAATGACAGATTTTTTAAAGTCTGCATTTATGTGATGAAAGTCGACGTCAACTAGTCGCCAATGACGTTATTGATGAACAAATATGCTACTGAACCTTAAACGCAGGTTTTGGCATATGACAGCACTGCCCCTAACAGCTTTTTTGTTTATTTTTTAACAGTTTTTCAGTTATCTTTTGGATTACATATGATTGCATTACACTACATTAGTGAGAGAGAGAGAGAGAGAGAGAGCAATTGCTTGTGAATTGCACCTAGCAGTGTCTCTCCACAGCAAATTGGTTCGACGGCAATGCCGTGTTCCTGGCCAAATAATCGCGGAAGAACGGCATAAATCAGTTAAAGAAAAAATGCTAACACTCTAGAATATGGTTCCTTCGTTAATGAATAACTACACAAGAACCAATGAGTAACACAATATTAACAATCTAGTAACTATTATTAACAACAAGAAACTCTGATTAACGAACTAAAGTAATAGCGCACAGACGAAAGTGGTAGTTCACTATTAAGTAATCAATAACTACTATTTTTTAAGACTTCCCAGAGAACTACTGAAAAAGTTTATTAACAATCTAGTAACTACTATTAACTAAAAGAAACTCCTGTTAACGAATTAGTAAGTAATAGCTCACAGATGAAAGTGTTACTAGATACTTCTGTGGGAATTACTAATTATTTGGATCCGTATTATAAAGTGAAGACCATGGGAACTAACTAGTAATGAATCAAGTGTTACTAAAGACATTTTCTAAAAGTACACTAAAGTTCACCAAAAATCTCAAACGGTTGCACAAATCATGACTAGATCATGTAGTAGCACTTGAGTCATTGCCAGTTAGTTCCAATGATCTTGTGTGCATAATGAAGTTTAGAACAATTAACTTACCTGTACAATAATCAGTATAAAATGTGCATTCACGTGATCAATTTTCAGCATCCAGATGGTATAATCCAACACATTCTCATCCTACACTGTAAAAAATAACCGCGATTTTAACGGTAAAATACTGTAAAAATACTACAGTGCAAAACTGTTAATTGGTAAACAGAAAGTTTCCGTACTATACACGGTAAATAACTGTGATATCATTTTACAGTAAAATACCGTTAAATTTACAGTTTTTGAAAGTGAAAAATACACGGTAAATAACTGTGATATAATTTTACAGTAAAATACCGTTAAATTTACAGTTTTTGAAAGTGAAAAATACACGGTAAATAACTGTGATATAATTTTACAGTAAAATACCATTAAATTTACAGTTTTTGAAAGTGAAAAAGAACAAATCGTTGTATAATTTACAGTGAAAAACCGTAAATTGACATTCTCACAATTCCCTGTGTGACACTTCACATTTTATGTATTTTTGTTGAAATAGCTATGGTTCCTCATAGTTTTATTGTTTTTTTTCTAATCAGTTATGTACATTAGGGTTATATGTTACATTTAATGTTGTTAAATTAATGTTTATTGCATTTTTTTAATTTCATGTGTGTTACCATGATGGTGCTTAATGTTTGTGTGAATGACATTGTGCAGCTTCTTTAATTAAGTATTGCTTTATACAAGTATTCACTTGTGATGAGCTGTGATTGCTCATGTAACTCTCATCAGTGCTGTGATGATTGTTGGTTGTCAGTGTATTACAATGGTCTAAAACAGATATCAATATCAATACGTTGGTAAATCCACATTTTATCAGAAAATAAATTACGGTTTATTACTGTAAATTTTAAGTTAAACCATTGTAAAACCATTAACGTTCCTACCGTATTTTTAACGGTAAAGTTCTGGCAACCACAGCTGCCGGTTTTTTACCATCAAATTTACGGTTTATTTTTTACAGTGTAGGGCGTCATATACTGATGCTTTTGCCAATGCGTATACATCCAACGCACACGGCACCCTTCAGCGTCAATATAACACACTTCGGTTATAGGTAGGTTTAGGTTTGTGGAAGGGTTAGGGTTAGACCACTAGGAGGCGCCTTGGGATGATAACGGCTGTATAATCACACACATCTAGCAAAGCGCTCTTAGCACTTTATTGGTAATTTTAACTGAAGCAGACCGTAAAGGTGGACTTCAAATATTTCTTATCCTGTTGTGCCATCTGTAGGCCCTGATCAGCGACTAATCGACGTCGTGACAGACTATAATCTGTTTTACAGTCGGTTCAGCACACCAATCTGCATGTAGCTGTTAGAGTTAAGTGTTCAAGTGCTCAATGGTGATAAGGCTCTCAGTAAAACTGCACTTCATGGGATCAAACCTGAGATGTTTATATGATAGCCATAATCACCAGGGAAATTTATTTCCTACTGGTAAGCCTTGCAATCTTCTTTCTACAATTTACATATAAATCCTCCTGGAAACATCAATGAAATTAGATTCATATTTCAGCTACCTTTCTTTGTCTACACACAGAGGCATGTTCCCTGTTCATGTGGATTTGCTTGCATTTGTGTAGGCAGCTTCATGACCACACAAGTCCGCAGGTGTACGGAAAATGAATCATGCAGGGTTGGTGGTTTGAAGTCATTGAAGTCTGTCCTCTTTGCTTGAAATGCAAATGTTTGCCTCCCCAGCTCTTCAATACAAGCCAGCAGGAGGTCCGAGGCAAGCAGACTATGACCCCTTTAAAAGCACATGCTTTGTGCCGGCTGTTCTGGGGTCAGCTGTCTGCTTTAGTGACAGAGCATTAATATTCACCTGATACCTGTCAGATGAAGGGCCTCACATCTGGGGGAAACAACTAAGACAACGCCACCTCACAGACGGATGTGTTTCCTCAGTGAATCGATTTTTCCTTAAAACGCTGTGTTTGACAGAAAAAGTTATTTTTTTTATTCATCTGCTCAGTTCACCACACCTCTAGAGGAAGATCATAGTGACATGGTCAGATTACTGAGGTGACTAAACTGGGAGAAGAGGGAAAAAAGCAGGAGGAGAAATTTGAACACTTCATTTTCTGTTTTTATTAACTGCAATCTGCACACGGGAGTCAGTGTTTCTGTTTGCCAGGTCTCCGTACACTCTCATTAATGCCACAGTTAACCACACAAACACTGCATGCTGAAGCCCCTACAGCACCCTTGACTGCCATCTGCTGCTGAGTTTATCTCCCTGACATGCACTCACCTAAAGGATTATTAGGAACACCATACTAATACTGTGTTTGACCCCCTTTCGCCTTCAGAACTGCCTTAATTCTACGTGGCATTGATTCAACAAGGTGCTGAAAGCATTCTTTAGAAATGTTGGCCCATATTGATAGGATAGCATCTTGCAGTTGATGGAGATTTGTGGGATGCACATCCAGGGCATGAAGCTCCCGTTCCACCACATCCCAAAGATGCTCTATTGGGTTGAGATCTGGTGACTGTGGGGGCCATTTTAGTACAGTCAGCTCATTGTCATGTTCAAGAAACCAATTTGAAATGATTCCAGCTTTGTGACATGGTGCATTATCCTGCTGGAAGTAGCCATCAGAGGATGGGGACATGGTGGCCATAAAGGGATGGACATGGTCAGAAACAATGCTCAGGTAGGCCGTGGCATTTAAACGATGCCCAATTTGCTCTAAGGGGCCTAAACTGTGCCAAGAAAACATCCCGCACACCAATACATCACCACCACCAGCCTGCACAGTGGTAACAAGGCATGATGGATCCATGTTCTCATTCTGTTTACGCCAAATTCTGACTCTACCATCTGAATGTCTCAACAGAAATCGAGAGTCATCAGACCAGGCAACATTTTTCCAGTCTTCAACGGTCCAATTTGGGTGAGCTCTTGCAAACTGTAGCCTCTTTTTCCTATTTGTAGTGGAGATGAGTGGTACCCGGTGGGGTCTTCTGCTGTTGTAGCCCATCCGCCTCAAGGTTGTGTGTGTTGTGGCTTCATAAATGCTTTGCTGCATACCTCGGTTGTAACGAGTGGTTATTTCAGTCAAAGTTGCTCTTCTATCAGCTTGAATTGCATCAGCATTTGAGTCAAAATTGGACGAGAGCATGGACTCAGAATGAGTAGTTTGTGCATAAAAAAATGTCTGTCAAAGCCAACACATGTTGAACGATGTTCAGTTACCAGAAAGTTTTCCCGTTGGATTGGTGTTTATTCTCTTTAGCATGCAGTATGACGTATTTCACTCTGTCCCCTGATCCTTACGATTTCAGCCGAATGAAGGACAAACTTATACTCCCATTCATTTTTTTTTTACTATGCAGGTTAGTCTCTGACAGACTAACACAGTCTCATCCCAAAAAGTCATATAACTGACGTTTTGGGACGTATTTTGACCATACGTCAATATCCGCCTTTTTAGGGCCCCCTTAAACGTCGGTAGATGGCGATCCGGGGCCGTCATACAACTGACGCTTTACCTTTAACGTCAGTTAGGTGACGGGTTAGGTTTAGGTTTAGGTATGGGGTAGAGTTAGGATCCCATAACCTCATCTACCGACGTTTAAGGGGGCCCTAAAAAGGCGAATATTGACGTATGGTCAAAAGACGTCCCAAAACGTCAGTTATATGACGTCTTGAAGGCCACCATTTCTCCCTCTTCTTGAAAGCAATGACACGTTCAAAACATCCGGTATGTGGGTTTTCCAGGAAATGTGTGTACTTGCTGGATCTCTGCTTCTCACAAATACTATATTGCATTGTACACGTTATTTTTTGACAGACATCGATTTTGGGATATTCGAATGATGTGGAAGACTAAAAAAACAGAGGGATCGTAAGGTATAATTATTTATTTTCTTAGCCAACAATTATTCGGTGAAGTGATTGCTGCCGATGAGTGTATTAATAGACAAACTAATTGTTTTGACAGACGTGATAACGTGGTTATCTAAGGGGTTAACTTGATTTTTGGGTAATAATTTAATTCAAAATGTGTTTTGCTTAGTTCATTACTTATTTAATTGTGTTATTTTGTGGCTTAAATAAACCCAGAGACTGGCATGTTTGTCTTGTCAAAAATGTTACATTCATCTGTCACAAATCCATTGACTTTTGAAAATCAAGCTAATATTTTACCAATAAAGGAGTGGTTTTGACGCACAAAGTTGTTTTTATTGTCTATTATAATAAAACACCTTAATGCAAACTAATACCCACACTAGCAGAAGAGCCTCTTTTCAATATTATTAACTTGTCTTTATCTCTAGGTCATGTACCAAGACTGTTCAGGCTGGCAGTTATTAAGCCTCTCATTAAGAAACCACAGTTAGATGCAAATTACAGACCCATTTCAAATCTTCCATTTATGTCTAAAAGAGTCGTGTCCGCCTAATCGTGCTCCTTGCAAAAAATGTTTATTTATGAAAAAATTCAGTCTGGATTCAGGCCCCATTATAGCACAGACACTGTGCTTGTTAAAATGACTTCTAGCTTCTGACCAAGGCTGTATTTCAATACTAGTTTTACTTGATCTTAGTGCTGCGTTCGGCACTATCGATTATACATCTTCTTTGAATGGCATTCAGGGACAGACATTATTGAGGTAGTTTAGATCCCATCAGATCATTTTGTCTTTTTAAATGGGGGAAAAAATCTAAGATAATGTCAGTAAATTATAGATTGCCACAAGGATCTGTGTTAGGCCCTCTGCTGTTTTTATATAAATGCTGGCACTTAGTAATATTATAAGAAAATATGGAATTAATTTCCACTGTTATGCCGATGATACTCAGTCATTTCATCACAACCAGATGAAATCTCTAAATGATCAAAGTTGACAGCGTGAGTTAATGATATAAATTATTGGATGACCTGTACTTTTCTTCTATTTAATTCAGCTACAGTAAGACTGAATTTGGTTATTTGTTGAATCTGGTTTATTATTGAACCAAAAAACCTGTACACAGAATACAATTTGCATCTAGAAAGGATGTACTGTCACTTCATCCTATACAGTTAATGACCTGGCCATTATATTAGACAGCAACTTGTCTTTCGAAAATCATATTTCATATGTTATAAAAATAGCCTTCTTCCACCTCAGAAACATTGCTCCTGAACTAAGCTCCTGAACATGCTATCTGTTTCTGATGCAGAAAAGTTAGTTTATGCCTTAATGACCTCTAGACTAGATTACTGTAATGCATTACTAGCTGGTCGTCCTGCATCCTCAATAAACAAGCTACTATTACTCCAAAACGCAGCTAGAGGTCTTACCAGGTCAAGAAAATATGATTATTTAACCCCAATTTTACATCTCTATACACTGGTTACCTAGTATCAAAAGTTCTGTATCAATTATGAAGTATTACTGACCTATAAGGCTTTAAATGATTTAACTCTTGTATAACTGATCTTCTATACGCCCTTTAAGGTCACAAAACTCTTCTTCTGGTAGTACCTGGAATATCTAAGTCCTAAATATCTAAAGGAGGGAGATCATTTTCACATTTGGCTCCTAAACCCTGCAATAGCCTTCCAGATAATGTTCAGGACTCAGACTCACTCTCCCAGTTTAAATCTAGATTAAAGACACATCTTTTAGCCAAGCATTCACATAATCCATCTCATAACCTTATACTCCAGTTATATCAGATCAAATGCACATTATCTGCTTAATGTTACAAACAGCAGATAACCTAATTACTTTCTATTAGTTTTTCTGTTTTATCGGTATGCCCATCCTGTACATCAACCCCAGTTTGGATCCAGCCTCTTATGAAGACTTCAGATGACCAACACCTGTGAAGATTTACTTCAGGTGAAGCAAACTGAATCAAAATGCATAAATGCTATTTTCCTATATCCAACATGTATTCATTATTTCAATGTTTCTGCCTTAAATTAATACATTGTTAGCTAACTGTGTGATTGCTATTGCTACATTTCTGAAACACATAACTTGGACTACAGTCACCTGATAACAGATCACAAAGACTGCTTTCTGTAAAGCTGCTTTGAAAAAGCGCTATTCAAATAAATGCAAGTTTAATTGAATTTTATAATACAGCCTAGTTCAGTTTAACATTCTGACATTCACTTCTCGCTATGGATTTGTTTTTGGCAGCCCTTTTGACTGCTAGTTTGTTATGGTAGGCGTATCAGGCTATTTTCTGGACGTTTGATACACTGGAGTGTGTCTAGGCTATAGCCTAGGTTAACTATAGTACCAACATTACAAATATTATGAAAGTAAATTTAATAAAAAACACATTTAGCCAAGCATTACTTTACTTTCTACTCACAGTAGGCTATCAACTTCTGAAAACAAGTTATATTCCCTAAATAATGCTAGAACTTAGTAGCCTGACATCTCTCCTCCTCTTCTCTGATCCCAGCAGCATTCCAGCACTCCAGGAGGACGATCAGCGAACCATCGCGTCGCGTCGGGATTCCTGAGGATTACCCGGCGTGCCCCGCGGGAAAGATGGCGCTGAACGGGAGAAGGTGGAGATAAACTTTATCTGAAATCTGGAAGAGCTGATATCCACACCTGCGATCCCCGGTAACACTTCAACACCTCAACGAGAGATACCGGCGAGAGGACGCGGGATCGGCGATCGCTCGTGAGGAGCGGAGATTTTTCAGCGGCCGTTAGCAAGTGTGTGTGTGTGTGTTAGCCAGCGAGGAGAAGAAGAAGGAAAAGCGGGCAAAGTTTATTCAGTTTGAGCAAAAAGTCTTGACTGATCTACACTAAACTCTGGGGTTAACTGCGGAAAATCACCAGTGGCAGGTAAGAAGTTCACGAATGTATACCATCGTAACCTTAGTTCATTTTGTTCATGTATTATCATATTTTCATATATTGTTGATATACGCGGCCAGTCACCGGCGTTAAGATGAACTGATAAACACACCCAGTGCTGTGTTTAATCTCAACATCATATCAGACCTGTGAAATGATAAACATGTCCTCAGGGCACCGATCCATTAGCAGATTAGAGAAGGTTACTAATCTGAAAAGTGTCGATGTCAGGTGTTTTACGCGGATTGTTTATTTGGTGGAGTGTGTCATGGCCATTGGCAGGCGAATAACCCTTCGGCAATGTTGTCTGTGTAATGTGTGTGTCTCTCCTCCATTCACAATGTTCGCGATTTAAATGCACACATATTTAATTCTTTAATGTATTTTGTGTTCTTATCACAGAATATACTGTTATTACTACCAGATCCGGTTGTGCAACCGATCTGTTACGCGGTCTTCTTTAATACTCGACCGTTTAGCTGGTTGATCTATGATGGTGATTATGTCCTAAACCGATGGGGATTAACATTTTATTCACGTGTCCTGACATGAAATAGTGTAACTTCGTGGAATGCCTCTGGGAAGAAAAAACGATGCCGTATTTCGACGGATACTCTTGAGTTTATGCTGAAAAAACTCGTGGAGTCCATCATGGACACAGAACAGGTAATGTCCACGAACGCCTGAGAAGCTGCGGTTATTTACTAACCCTTCGGCTGCCAGGATCCTGATATGTTGTTTGACGATTATACAAATAATTACGACGATAAACGATTTAAATGTCCGTTTTGTTAATGTGGCTTGCTTGTTAATAATACACCGTGTAGGAAGAAGCTTTATGATGACTTTGACGAACCTTTCATTAAAGGCATTGTAAACAAATAAATAATCATATTTTAAGTTATAACAGTTAAAATATTTCTCTCTTTTGTTCACTTGGGTTCTACTTTTAACTCATTTGAATGTCTTTTGCAACACAGCCAACCAAATATGATATTAGAAACGTATTTCTGCCTTAAATGATTTACTTTGTTATTTTAAAGGGATAGTGCACCAAAAATATATTGTAGTTCCAATCTTATAAATGTTTCACAGTGTTTATAAATAAAGATAATAAAATAATCCAAGTCTTCTGAAGAGACACGATCGCGTTATATGATTAGCAAATTTAATTTAGGCTTTTGTTCACACAAACATTAATCAGCAAATATGGTAAACGGAAGCTTAAATGCACGTGCTTGACCCTTTAAGGTAGTTTGACCTATAACCGTCAAAAGACATTTTTCCATTAGATAGTTTAGGATTAAACATTGAAAACAATTGAAACTAGAGAGCTTTGCATTCACATGTAGACTTTAGCATTTAAACCTTTTTTTCGGGCATACAATAATGTGTTAAAAAACAGAGAGCGAAAAGTAACGGAGCAAAACTGTGTTTTTTTTTATGGTGCATGTACGTCTGTAGCATATTTACATGGCAACACAATTGACAATATGTGAATAATTCAATATGGCAGTGCACAATAATTGTGAAATCACAAATCGTAATCTCAAATTCGATTTTTAATCTCTGTATTTTTTGTGAGTAATCTAAATGTGTATTTATCTGTGCCATTTAAGAAATCCAATTGAAGCTCATATATACTTATTTAATAAAAGAAATAAATGGTTTATTTTGTTGAGCATCTTTTCTGACTTGAATTTGTATGCAGTTAAAAGTTACCTTGCAACTGGATCTCCAGTAAAGGAAGTCTTTAGGGGTCATGTGTATGCTATAATGTTCAGTGTTCCCTACTCCACTTTTTTGGAAATAGGCTCATTTTACAACTCCCCCAGAGCTAAACAGTCAAGTTTTACCGTTTTCGAATCTATTGAGCCGATTTTCTGATATTTAGAAGATTTAGAATTAGAATTAATAGATTAGATTATAGATTAGATTATATTATAGATTAGAATAGATTATATTTAGAATTATTTCAGTAACCAGACAGTTTCTGGTCTCATTGACTTCCATAGTATATTTTTTTTCTACTATAGAAGTCAATGAGACCAGAAACTGTCTGGTTACTGATATTCTTCTAAATATCAGAAAATCGTCTGAATGCATTCGAAAACGATAAAACTCAAAATGAGTAAAATGTATAATGAGCCTATTTCCAAAAAAAGTGGAGTATCCCTTTAAATCATCTGCAGTTTCTAATGTAATGCACAGACCTATTTCAGCTGTAGTGTTGCTGTAAGGCGGGAGCATCTCTAATCCAGCTCTGTATAAAGTAGATCAGCATCCTAATGTCATTGACTTCTCTGGCACTGTCTCAAACCTTGTGAGCTGCCTAGTGCCTACCTAGACAGCATGTTTCGGGCAGTGTAGGGTTGTGTCTTGGCAATTCATCGCTGGGGATACTGTGCACAGAAGTGAATGGACAAGACTCTTCTTTTTGCAAAGTACCTCAGAGAGTACATTTGGTCCTCTTTTTGTTAGGCACTAGGCAGCTCACTAGTGTGAGAAGAAGAGTCTGTGTTGGAAGCCTCTCAGGGGAGGTTGAATAAACTGCAGTGTTTCAGTGTGTAATGCTTGCTTGATATGACAGCCTAGCTGCTCCCAAACCAACTCCCTTTTTTATTGAGTGCACTTACAGTGAGTTTATAAGTCACAAATGCCTCAGCCATTACTTACAGATGAGTTATGTCGATAAACAATTAGTAAAGTGCCGTTTGTTAAGCGCTGAATATGTTGCTGATGAGGGCTTAATGTTTGGTCTTTTATTGGTATTGTACAATTTACTAATTTCAATGGAAATAAGTAATTCAGTTTAATGCTAATTTCAGCTAGGCTAGTCAAGTAACTGATTATTGGCGTAATGGCTCCAAAATATAAATGTTGGTGTTGTTACAAATGTAGTGTTGTGTCAATACTAGAATTTCTAACTTCAATACGATACCTTGAAAAATATCGATATTCGATACCACCGAGAAAAAAACTGCCACAATATTAAGGGGGAATTTTTTTTATTTAAAGCTAAATATAACAAGTCTAGAACATGACAATGAGGTATATTTTAAATGAACAAAACTGTCCTGAGTAATATTTGTTAATATTTTTTAATTGGACCAGAGCTAACATGATCCGTTGTATTTTTACCTACTGTTATCAAAGATTTAAATATACTGTAACATAAAATAACTTAACAGTATCAAATTGGTGGATAGAGTGTCATGTATAATAATAAGATTAAACATTCAATTTTCAGTTAAAGGCATTTCATTATTGAATTCAGAGATGCCATTGTCTGTTTAGTTTAATTAGTATCTGTGTAATCAAATTGATGATAATCGCTAATGAAGGCAAATTTCAGAATTAAATAATAAAGTTAAATAGGCACAAGCTAATTTACATTTGACCACAGTTACAATATTTACTTGTCTAAGATTCCTCAGTCAGATTATGTTAACTTTATGAAAACGGTGAAAAAACTAGACAACACAGACTCATATCAACAACAATACGCCATCTTGGTTAATGTTTCAGAAAAGTTCAAATGAAAAGAGTTAGTGTTTCCTTTAGGATTTTAATTGGCAGTGGGGGCAGGTCTGTTCAAACAACAAACACCCCTGATGCTGAGCATATATGCAGCTAAATGTTACCCCTGGAGCCTGTTCCTTAAGTCTGTTTTCACCTCTAAAATAATTTCGATCTTGCGGTGTATCCGTGCTACTCTCCGACATGCCCGATTGCGTTGTGTTTTAAATGCGTGTCCGTGCTAATCTCTGACATTCCCTTCACTTTTGCTATTTAACCAGAGTGAATGAGACGAGTGCGTCACGTGTGGTGTTTGTCAACGCGCCTTTGAAGAGAAGTGAAAGTGACCGCTTCGATATTATCGATACTTCGGGGAATTAGTATTGGTACCGTTCAGATATTTCAGTATCGATATTTATCGAAATATCGATATTTTTGACAACGCTATTACAATGTGTGATGCAACGAAAATATTTTTTTGACTGAAACTTAGTTTTCATTTAGCCGAAAATGAATACAAATAATTAGGGCTGTCAAACGATTAATCGCAATTAATCGCATCCAAAATAACAGTTTGTGTTTACATAATATATGTGGGTGCACTGTGTATAATTATTTTGTATATATAAATACACACACATGCATGTATATTTAAGAAAAAAAATTGCGATTAATCGTTTGAGAGCCCTATAATAGAACTTGCAATAGAAGTTGCCAACACTATCTTACGACCAATTGGTATGAATTCGTACGTACGAGTGATTTAAAAAGTGGCTAATTCGTACTAATTCATACAACCTCACTCGTACGAATTTGCACGATTTGTCTAAACTTGCGTGATGGGTAGGTTCAGAGGCGGGGTCAGGGGTAGGTCATTCGTACAAATTCATATGAATTAGCCACCTCGTAAAATTCGTACAAATTCGTATGAGTGATTTAAAAAGTGGCTAATTCGTACAAATTCATACGACCTCACTTGTACAAATTCGTACGATTTTTCTAAACCCACGTGATGGGTAGGTTTAGGGGCGCGGTCAGGGGTAGGTCATTCGTACAAATTCATACGAATTAGCCACCTCGTAAAATTCGTACGAATTCATATGAGTGATTTAAAAAGTGGCTAATTCGAACTAATTCATACGACCTCACTCTTACAAATTCGTACGATTTGTCTAAACCCACGTGATGGGTAGGTTCAGAGGCGGGGTCAGGGGTAGGTCATTCGTACAAATTCATACGAATTAGCCAGCTCGTAAAATTAGTACGAATTTGTATGAGTGATTTCAAAAGTGGCTAATTCGTACTAATTCATACGACCTCACTCTTACGAATTTGTACGATTTGTCTAAACCCACGTGATGGGTAGGTTCAGGGGCGGGGTCAGGGGTAGGTCATTCGTACAAATTCATACGAATTAGCCAGCTCGTAAAATTAGTACGAATTTGTATGAGTGATTTCAAAAGTGGCTAATTCGTACTAATTCATACGACCTCACTCTTACGAATTCGTACGATTTGTCTAAACCCACGTGATGGGTAGGTTTAGGGGCGCGGTCAGGGGTAGGTCATTCGTACAAATTCATACGAATTGGCTGCCTCGTAAAATTCATACGAATTTTCGTATGAATTTGTGATCATACGAAATTTGGATATGCTGATGAAGTGATACTGGTCAACTAGGGATGCGCGGTATACCGGTATTACAAAAATACCGGTATATAATAAATTTCAAACGGTACAATATCATAATTTTGTTAAATTCGGTATTTAATGCGCTGCTGTTCCGAAGTTCTCCACTAGGCGGCAGTGCGCTACCGAAACTGACGCGGGTCACGCGAAACCGGCAAACGAAGGAACACGACGGATCAAACGAAGCTCATTCGAATTTCTACACGCCCGAAATTAATAAATAGAGAGAAGTATCAGTGAAATAAAGCATTACTTTGCCTGCTAAAGTAATGAGAATAGTAAAGTAACAGACCTCAATGAATGCACCACTCTGCAAACGTTGCTTTCAATAAAGTGTTTCCATGGGAGGCAACACATCAAATCTGCCGAAGCGCTCGTCAGTTGCTCATCCTGACTAGTTCAAAGAGTTCAGAGATCGACTGGTGAGTTCATCATTCAACTGATTTAATTTAGTCTTTTATTGAACACTGAACAGCGCACATACATTAGAGCTTATCAATTAAATATGGTAAACACGAGAGATCAAATCTTATTTTTGCATGACACGGTAGAACCAATTCAGTTTAGGTCTCATCATTTTTGCAATTTCAAACAAACATATTCATTTAATTTTAATTAATAAAGAATAAAAGTAATAGCAAAAACTAATGGCATTATTGCCGCTGTTGCGACCCATAGAGAGAGAGAGAGAGAGAGAGAGAGAGAGAGAGAGAGAGAGAGAGATGGTAGTAATATAAATATTAATAATATTAGCCTACAATTAAGCTACATTTGTCAAAATTCATTAAGAAACCTGGCCTAACAATATAGCATTGATTAATCTAGATCAATCAGTAATAAAATGACCTAAAAATGTAATACATGTTTAGCATAACATTGCAATGCATTATATGCATAATCTATACCCAAACACAAACAGTAAGCAAACCAAGATGAATAAACGCTATAAATGTTGATAATTCTCTGTTGATGCATGACCGCTAATGGTTTACATGCCATTTCATTATTCTATTATTATATGTTAATCTATTATTATTATAGATATTAACTATTTTAATTGTATAATTTCAGGGGTTTTTTTCTTTTCCAAAATCAAAATTTTACCTACTGTATGTTCCTTGACTGAATTTATTTATTTTGAAAATTTTGATCTGTTTTTGTTTTTTGATACTTTCTTTACACATATGGTAGTTGAGAGTTTCAAGCAGTGTTTAATATAGTTGTTTCAATTCACTTAAATTTAGACTCTTTTTTTTCCCCCGACTGTGGTATCGATTTAGTATCGATACCGAGGTATTAGGTTCTGGTATCGTACCGAAGTCAAAATTGTGGTATCGAGCCATCCCTATGGTCAACTCATCATTATAGACGCTCTAGTGGTTTAGTTCAAAACTTTTTTTTTTTTTTTTTTTGCAGTTTCGGAGATCGCCAGAATGTCTGCATTATTGCAGCTGATGTTGGATTACATGTGCTTATTGATGTCCGATTGAACTATCATGGGCTATTCAATAAACTCACCCGTGCTGGTGCAGTAGATAGAGAGGTGAAAGGTCAGCGACCTCCTCTCCCATGTGTGTTGTTGTTGGTACACTTGAAAACATCATCTGAGCCTTAGCAGCATTCTGCATTCTCTCTCATCCGGCGCTGTTAACACCTCACACACACACACACACACACTGCTGGTGTGTGTGGACTCTTTAAGGCAGCCGGTGACTGGTGGATTTGTGCTAGGTGATGTCGTATGATAGCGCACCCCCCGTGGAGCTTTTATCAATTAGGAAACGGCCAGTGTGAAAATGTTTGGGGAGGGATTTGTTGAAAGATTACTCTGTCAAGTACCGCTGGGCTTAGCTGAAGAGATGGAGGTTTTGTGCAGTCTGGAGTGTTTAATTGGGGAAAAAGGTGGCTGAGAGTCAGATAATTGTTTGACGATGGATGCCGTAGAGTACCTGTACATAAAAAAAGTGTACAAGTTGTGAGTGACCATCATAATGGGTTTAACAACTTAAAATGCATTGTTTGCTGACTTTGCTCACATTGATAGTATTTTGCCACATTCATAATTTTCTTTTAAAATGCTTTAAAACAATTGTTTTTTTGCAGATGTTGACAGATAAGGCTACATGATTAATTGAAATGAAACTGAAATCACTTTATTGCTTGGTGTGATGATGATAATATTATTATTTTATGGCCTTATTGGTATATAATCTAAAAAAATGTCCATATTGTGCAGCCCTACTAGCACAGTAAAAAACTTTATTTTTATCAGAAAAAAAAAAACGCTATTAGATTTTACCCAATTTGCGCAGCCCTAATTATAGAAACATACATTTACAGAAATCTGTTGTTAGTCAGCCCAAAGTATAATACAATGAAAATAATAATACTTCTAATAATTGTATTTTAATATTCAGCTAAACTCCGCTCCAAAAATGGATGCAAATTAAAATAAAACGGCTCTGATATCTATGACAAAGTGATCCTCATATATTGCAGTTCAAATCAATAATATTTGTCAAAAGATTTACAAAATGATTTGTTTGGCCTGAATCTCACTTCCTTGTTCCAGATTTAGCTTTAAAGCAGTTGTGACCTTGACAGTCAAAAATGGTTTAGAATTTCATATATTTATCTATTTATATATCTGAAGAGTTCAGATGCAAAAGCCTCTAAATGCCATTTGAAATTTTCTTCTTTAATGATGATTTTTATCAAACTTGTATATTTAAGTTCAGTAATTTCACTTGAATGGCAATTATAATTACCTATTAATTGTTATTTAAGTGAAATTACTGAAGTTAAATATACAAGTTTGATAAAAATCATCATTAAAGAAGAAAATTTCAAATGGCATTTAGAGGCTTTTGCATCTGAACTCTTCATCTATTCATCAGTGTTCGCCACACACTGCACAGACATCAAACATTTGAATGGGTTTATTAAAATAAGCTAAAGAGTAGGGCTGTTGCGATAACCGCAATATTGTAGTACCGCGCTACTGACAAGTCAACCGCAGAGGATAGCACGTAACCGCAGCAACTGCGATATTGACGGTTTTTATAAGACTATACCCTTCTTTGTTTGAACTTCATGCATGTGTATTGAATATTAAACAAGTTCATAATAATAACAAGACTGTTTATTGTGGTGATGTGTAGCCTAAAGAGACTTCGCACAGACCATGAATGAGGGAGATCGGCAATTATCTGCGTCTGTCTTGATATACACTCACCGGCCACTTTATTAGGTACACCTGTCCAACTGCTCGTTAACACTTAATTTCTAAGCAGCCAATCACATGGCGGCAACTCAGTGCATTTAGGCATGTAGACATGGTCAAGACAATCTCCTGCAGTTGAAACCGAGCATCAGTATGGGGAAGAAAGGTGATTTGAGTGACTTTGAACGTGGCATGATTGTTGGTGCCAGAAGGGCTGGTCTGAGTATTTCAGAAACTGCTAATCTACTGGGATTTTCACGCACAACCATCTCTAGGGTTTACAGAGAATGGTCCGAAAAAGAAAAAACATCCAGTGAGCGGCAGTTCTGTGGGCGGAAATGCCTTGTTGATGCCAGAGGTCAGAGGAGAATGGCCAGACTGGTTCGAGCTGATAGAAGGGCAACAGTGACTCAAATAACCACCCGTTACAACCAAGGTGGGCAGAAGAGCATCTCTGAACGCACAGTACGTCGAACTTTGAGGCAGATGGGCTACAGCAGCAGAAGACCACACCGGGTGCCACTCCTTTCAGCTAAGAACAGGAAACTGAGGCTACAATTTGCACAAGCTCATCGAAATTGGACAATAGAAGATTGGAAAAACGTTGCCTGGTCTGATGAGTCTCGATTTCTGCTGCGACATTCGGATGGTAGGGTCAGAATTTGGCGTCTACAACATGAAAGCATGGATCCATCCTGCCTTGTATCAACGGTTCAGGCTGGTGGTGGTGTCATGGTGTGGGGAATATTTTCTTGGCACTCTTTGGGCCCCTTGGTACCAATTGAGCATCGTTGTAACGCCACAGCCTACCTGAGTATTGTTGCTGACCATGTCCATCCCTTTATGACCACAATTTACCCAACTTCTGATGGCTACTTTCAGCAGGATAATGCGCCATGTCATAAAGCTGGAATCATCTCAGACTGGTTTCTTGAACATGACAATGAGTTCGCTGTACTCAAATGGCCTCCACAGTCACCAGATCTCAATCCAATAGAGCATCTTTGGGATGTGGTGGAACGGGAGATTCGCATCATGGATGTGCAGCCGACAAATCTGCGGCAACTGTGTGATGCCATCATGTCAATATGGACCAAACTCCCTGAGGAATGCTTCCAGCACCTTGTTGAATCTATGCCACGAAGAATTGAGGCAGTTCTGAAGGCAAAAGGGGGTCCAACCCGTTACTAGCATGGGGTACCTAATAAAGTGGCCGGTGAGTGTATATAGTCATATATTTGTGAAAAGGTTGCCGTGTCAAAGGAAAGCAAAATATTTGTTGTATCATCCTTTTAACGTTCACGTCGCGGGTATTTACCATAAATGCGCGTCAGCAGCAGCATTTTGTTCCATAATCATGAAGACTTACAAAAGGAGATATCAGGAAGAATATCATGGCAGTTACTTTTTCTTTTTCATACTGTAAATTAAAAGGTGAAAGAGAACGTGTCTGTCAGCTCAATTGTCATGTAAAAAAAAAAAGATTGTAGAGCCAGGCCGATATTATCGGCCGATATTAGGCATTTTCCAAGCTATCGGTATTGGCAGTTATAATGGCCGATAAATGAATATTTAAAAAATAAAATAACGTTGTTACAGTGTAGTTGACAGACTGTCCTTTTAACTTTTGACAATGTGACTGAAGTATTTCTTTAATAGCACATGACCGTTATAGCAATGAGGCATGTCATCTCTCCTTGACCTGTTATATTGAAAATGTATATTTTACAATTTGCAGTAAGACGTTATCCATTGCTAAATTATGGCTCATCATAGACTACCTAACCACAAAGCTAGCTAATGCCACTATCATCAGTGTAAGACCGCTAACGTTAACATTAATGAGCTTTGGTTCCTCTGTTCTATTGCGATAATAAAAGAAACAAGTTTCTTTTTAAAATGCATTATCATATTATTTTAGTTAAAACTCATACATAAATACAAATAACTAATGTTAGGGAAATCTGTTAATGTTTTGTTGCGCGTTTCTGAAAAAAAAAAAAAGATATATCAGCCGATATATCGGAATATCGGATTTGAAACCAACAAATAATTGTATCGGTATCGACCTTCAAAATCCTTTATCGGTCGGGCTCTAATTTTAATTTTATATTTATAATAATAATTTGCAGATTAACATTTTACCATTCTTTGTGTCCTGAAGTAAATGTCCCTTTTTCTGTTTCAGTTCTAAGAAAAGCAGTGGTCCTATTAAACAATGCTTAGAGAGCATTTGTATGTGATTTGAGTTGGATTGAAATCTGAAAACTTTAATTGGCTCAAAGTTCATTAAAACAACTATTTCAAAACCTGAACTGATTTTTCTTTTTTTTAGATTATAGTAATAATATCTATAACTCAATGTTTAAACTAATTAAAAAAGTTGAATAATCTTTTCCAACTTAATGA
The DNA here is from genome assembly GCF_016745375.1 of Pimephales promelas. Next base: position 6,823,749 of record NW_024121388.1, on the reverse strand, counting down.
TAAGCGGGCAAAATGATCGTCGATTAGTCAATTAATCGTCCTAATAATCGGTAGATTAATCGATTATCAAAATAATCGTTTGTTGCAGCCCTAATGCGCATTTTGCGCTATTGAGCCACTCAACATTACCGCAAGGGAAACTCCATAACCACGACAGCCCTACTAAAGAGTCGTTTTCACTGTATTGGAAAGATGCATCTGTTATTCTCCTCAGGCTTTTATGTATCTACATTTTTTTTTAGACTGCACACACTCTTAGCTAGTTTCTGTGTTTACTGTAATCTCATTCAAACCTGCATGAATAATCTAATCTTCCATTAACGTTATTTCAAAAACACAAAGGTTGTGTATGTTCACCGTATTGTTATTATACTACTTTGGCAACGTTTTGGACAAGAAATGAGGCTCTGATGGCCTTGAACGCGACACGTTCTTTCTTCGAAATATTTGTAATACTTTAAAACCTACATTTTGCTACCAGTGAACAGACTGCAAGGACTTTTTGTGCTGAGGAACGACCTACATGTTGCCGTGTTTTGGAAGCTCCTCTGGAATTCGCTCAACTCTGTTTTGGAACGGGAGGGAGCGCGAGTCGTGAGGATTGTGTGGAAACATTCCTCTGCTTGGCCGGGCTCCCGTGCTGGAGGAACGCTCCTCAGTTCTTGTGCAAATTTACTCTCCGCTGGCTCGCTCCCATTGTCAGCCTGTCAAGTCTGTTTTTATGTTTGTTGCTTGAATCCAATTATCCATGACCTGCAACATAGCCTGCACCTTTCCTCGGTGCCACAGACACAGGTTACTGATGCTTTCCTCCATCTGCCTCTTTTACAGCACTTTCTGGTCTCTATTTCAAACAGTGCTTGGAGAATCTCGCTTAAAGCTAATGAAATCACCCATTTGCTCATAATGACCAAATAAGCAGCCGAAATGTCGCGTAAAGGTCAGTGCCATGTCCATGTTTTCAATTCCGAAATTTACCCTGAAATTAAATTCCTCTGCCTTAAATTTGCTTTTTCTGGACCTGCTGAACCTTGAAAGAATGATTTATTTGCGCAGCGCTTTTCTCAATATATTGTCTCAAAGTAGCTTTACAGGCTGCAATATTAATATTACTTGTTTCGTAGAAATGCACATTTGACAGCAGCTTGAGTTAGGATGCAGATGTCTAACAAACACATTAACATCTGTGAAAAACTGTAACAACCTCATTTTTAAAAGGTCAAATTGAAATATTCGGACTGTTTGAGTTTTATTCAACTGAACCATCGCTCTTCCATAGTTGCATACATTAACCATGGTTAAAACCACACATATAGCATCTCACTATGGTAAAGTCAGTGTTAAACTGTAGCCTAAATACATTTAAATGCACAAATGCTATAGCTTTGGTAAAAAAAGACTTTGATTATTACTCCTTTTATACATTGTCTACAATAATGATATAATAAAGTTCTATCCCACATTTCTGCCACAATACCATGGTGCAGTTAGTGTTACTACAGTAAATCCATAGCAAATGATGGTGATTTGTAAATTGAAAAGCCTTCTGACTATATGGTTGCCCACTGTGTTTCTCCTGTTTGCTTTAAACTAGATTAAATCACTGAGATATTTGAGTTCTTTGCTGAATTCAAGAGCTTCTTGCTGGACGTCACAGCGCTGTTTAGTGGTCATGTGACTGAGACAATCAGCGAATAAACGCATCTTCTTTAGTAAGCTTGCGCTGCGTATAAACATTAAATCAGTTATCGTTTTATCGAGGGAAATTTATATTGCGATAATTATCATTATTGTTATAATAATATATTTTGTATATTCAGGGGTTTTAATAGTGCTAAATTATTCATGCAGTATTTATCCATTCACTTTCTGAGCATAGACCTGAAAATAACATTTCCAACTTAATCTGTCATAAATCTTGATTGCTTTGCAGCGAGAGGTTTCTTTTAAAAAATAACGTTTGGCAGATTATTGCTGATGTGTGAAAAGTTTAATAAATTATAGAATTTTACATTTATTGTTATGAAAAATGCAAAAAAAAGTTATAACAGTTATAACAAAACAAAAATAACAAAAATACTTTTACTTTTTTTTTTATATGATATTTATATTTTCCAAAACATGGTTTACTCTAAAACTGCGAGAAAGTTAAAGCCAAAAATCTAAAAAAAAAAAAAATTAAAAAAAAATCAAATTTGAGCTTGATTTCTCCAAAAAGTTAGCCTGGCTGCGCCCGCCTACGCACTTCCGCTCAATTTCATTTTCCTTCAGTACTGCGTCTGGGACCGCTCCATATCCTTAGGTTTCCAGAAATAAATTTTTTGTAGGACCAATCAGCGAATAGAGGGAGTGGCTGAGAACGATGACGTTGATGTAGTGCGTCAGTTTGAGTGCAGTAATGGCAGCGGAGAAAGACGTGAGAAAAGCTATTCGGTCCGTTGTTGGAAAAGAAACTGCCGAATATACAGAATTTAAAGCCGGATTGTTGTCGTCTCACCTCTTGTTGCACAACGGAGGACCAAGTGAAGGAGGCAGAAAGGTTGGAAGTTTGTGCTGGGCAGCTCATGCACGATGACCGTGACATTTTGGACTTTAGCCTGGTGTTCGCGGTGTTCGGAAGCCCCGAGTCCTGGCTGCTAAACTATTGTTGAAGATCCGCTCAGGAGTCATGTCAGTCGCTCAGATTCCCAACAGTAAATTTACTGATTCTTGTGATGAATAGAACATTTTGAGCCCCTTTGTGCACTGGTGCAGGAGGTTGGTGTGTCAGTTTTACATGTTGTAAATTATTCATAATATAATTAAATCATACAAATTGGTTGTGATTTAAAAAAAAAAATTGTCATAAATAAAAATTTGAAAACCCATACTTTGGAGACTATATTTGATTTTCAGTTTTAGATGTCAATGGTTAATTTGTTTTAATAAAAAAAAACAATTAAATGCCATATAAAAATGTACAAACACATACTTTGAAGTAGGGGTGGGCGATATGGAAAATATATCATATCACGATTTTTTTAGGAAAATCACGATCACGATTTTTTATCACGATTCTTTTTCAAGTTGGTTTTAATATTTTGCAAGTGGCTGTTCATTACAGCCAAACTAATGTCCTTATGTTAAAAACAAAGCCTTAGGTAACAAAAAAAAAAAAAAGAAAGGCATACATTTAGGCCAGTGGCGAAGATAAAAATCTTTGTCATTATTTTCTTTGTTATTAAAAAAATAAGACAAGATAAACATTACACAAATTAATATTCAAATTAAATAAATAGTACTTTATTTTTCAGATGCACTAGGTGTATTTAGCAGTAGTATTGAAGAAAGTAATTAAATTAAACAAATATGAAATTAAAACACTACAGAGACTTCACTGAATAAATTGATTCTTATTAAAGCTACTATTAAAGTTCTCAGTCAGTGAGTGATTTTCTCCTTGTGTTTTTTTTTCCTTTTACTAAAAGAGATTCCCTCAAAAATGAAAATGGTCTTAATTTACTCTCTCAAGATGTTTTAAACCCGAATAAGTTTCTTTCTTCTGTTGAAAATAAAAGTTATTTTGAATAATGTGGGTAACCGAACAGTTGCTGGTCTCCTTATAGTTTTTTTTTTTATAGGTTCTCTCCTGGAAGTTAATGGGGACCAGCAACTGTTTGTACCCACATTAAAAAAAAAATTGTCTTTTGTGTTCAGCACAAGAAAGAAATTAATACAGGTTTGGAACAACATTAGAGTGAGTAAATAATGACGGATTTTTTTTTATTTTTTGTGAACTATCCCTTTAAGGACATGCGGCAGTATTATTCCTGTCGCTTGTAGACCAGCACGCGACGCGTTTAATATAGACGCATATTACACCAGATATTCTCTCAAATGTTTGCTTTCACTTTAGACATAGCCTGTTTATGTAAACATTGTGTGTATTTAACAGTATTAGCATAATAAGACTCGAACGATAACTTAGTCCAGTATTCAGGCGCTGTTTGACAGACTTCTAGTTCCTGTGAGCGCCGTGGATATGCGGTCAGGAAAGCGCACGTTAGAACAGCGCATCAGCGCGTGAATTAAATGTTTAACCGGCAAGGCTTATGCAAATAATGAACTTTTGTGAATTGCAGTGTCCCGTACCTATTCATTAACATGTGATAGGCTACGTCGCGTTGTACAGTTGAGACTGAGGCGCCAGAACTGAACTGATAGAATGCACTGTAACACGATACTACGATATTTATTCAAAAGCAGATCGTGGAGACATTTTAATCATCCACGATTAAAAATCGTCATATCGCACACCCCTACTTTGAAGACCATAATTAAGGTAATTAAGAAACAAAAATACGTAATATGAAAAATTGTTGTTTATTACACATCTGCAGACAGACTGATCATTCACTGTAACTTACAGCATTGACTGAATAATCACTGTCCTTCATGTCAAATATACATTTCGAATTAATAATTGTTCCTAGATTAACAAAACCTGCAGCTCTCGTTGACTGAAATCCTATTGTAAATTTAATCCTCTGATCATTTGGAGTTCGGACTTGTTGTTTCTTTTACTGTCTATGGTTGTTTCCAGCCGTTTCGGCGCATGACATACGTCACTCACGACCACACATTAGCGATTGGCTATGGCAGATCGTGAGTGACTCTGGGCAGATCCAATAGATTTGAACTTTAATAGTGAACCCGCCTACAAGGAAGGAAACGTTTCTCAATTGAGGGAGGCCAGACTCTCTGTACAAATGAAATGTATGTACGAGAGTCTGGTAGAACCAGGCTACCAAAAAGTAGCTTTCAGTAAGATTTTGTTTGGGCGCAGTACCAAAAGTTTCCACTTGATGAAATTAGTTCCAATGCGGTTATTTTTGACCTCGCGCAACACAAGTGTGACTATTTGTTTTCAACACCACTGAGGCCTAACCTTTTCAAATCATGTCCATGATTTTTTTCTTTGTGTGTTCACACACAGCAAGTGCCAAACCATTTACCAAATTTCATACCATGAAGTAAAAAATTCTAAAAAAAGAAAAACTTTTTCGGCCAAAAATGACCGAATAGCACCAGTGGGTTAAAAAAATCGTAATCAAATCCTTAATAAACCAAGTATTTACACCCCTATTTCTTTGTATGATTAGGTGATTAAGAGCACCATTGGAAATGTTTTTCATACATTACGAAGAAAACATGTTTCTTATAACTTTGTTGTCAAAGTATATTTATATTTCTGCAACTATTACATTTCTGCAGCTCTCAGAAGTCAGGTGAAATCCCAATATACAGCGTCCAGACTGAAGTCAGTTGTTCATGCGGACAACTGGCTTTCCAGGGAGTTAAAGTCTTGGCCATGTTCCTGTTCTTCCTCTCTTGTTTCTTCTCTTACCTGCACTTGTTTTTGCCCGCGGTGTTTAGAGAGGCCGGGAGCAGTAATCCTCAGCGCACATTAGGCCTGACTACACTACACACACACCAGCTGCTAGAAAGAGCTTAGCGCTCCAGATCTCACAATGGCAGGTGGCTGTAGCTTCACCTCTAGGGTCATAAAGAGTCCCGTAGACCTCCAGACAACATCAGGTCCAAACTGATCTACTTAATATAATTGTCTTTTCCTGCACTTCCTCCAAACATCCTGCTGTCATTTCATCTGAAGAGTGCCTCTGGTCATCAAGGACATTTCATGACGCTCCATATTTCAGCAGTTCTGTTTGCGTGTCTACAGCATTACATGCCTTCCAGCTTGATTATTATGCATTGTTAAAGGGACAGTACACCAAAAAAAAAAAATTCTGATTCATACGCTGTTGATTTGATTCTTTTGTATGTATATCTGGTACAGTTTATGCCCATTTTTCTCAAGCACTTAACTAAACTATACAGGGAACCAACCCTCTCATTAGGTACATTACTATAGTATCTAAAGTTGTTACTTTCAGATGTCAAAACCTGTAACATGTTTGGAATCCAAATCGTGATGTAGATTTTTTTTTTTTGCGCCATTTCGAAAAGCTACACTGCAAAAACTCTTCCTCTTCCTGTCCTTTCTTCAGTATCTCACTTGTTTTTACCTGCAGACATCAGCACTTTTACAATTTTTGTGCCCAATGGACATTTTCATGGAACTATAATTAATATCTCTTGTTCCTGAGGACTACAAATTTCCCTTTCGGAGTTGGGTTTTGTAAGCCTTGTCATTGACTGAAAGGTCATAGTGGTTTGGATACCTTTTTGTGAGATCGTATTTAGTTCACATGCATGGACAGAATGGCCTATTTCTGTCCGTGTTGCCCTGGAGCTTATGTTACAGGTAGCAGACGTCTTAACTTATCCAGCTGACACAGTTGAGTATTGGCATTTCCATTAGTTTGACAGTTTTCGGTTTCTTCTTCCTATAAAGAAACATGAAGTCGACCTGTAGTTGACACCTACACTAAATATAGTGCCTGGAGTTCAGATTTGTGTCACAACACTGCTAACAGTGTTCACTTAAACATGAAAATATTTAAAATACAAACAACTGCATCATATTTACTTCTTTATATTGAAACATTGCAGATGCCTGTATAGCGTTCATTGGTTCAAAGCTATACTTTCACTGAATGGACAACATGAGCTAGAACATTAGGCAAGGCAAGTTTATTTATGTTGCACATTTCATACACAATAGTATTTCAAAGTGTTTTAGACAAAAATAAGATGATTTAATGCATGTTTATTCAGAGTTTCTCCAATTATGATTGATGAATGAAAAAAAATCTAGATTCAGAGAACTAGGCTACATGAAGGTGAGCAAACAATGACGTTGTTTAGCCTATTTTTCCTCTTGCTTGCCTAAAGATTATGATGAGCGTTTCCAAGGTTGACTCAGGCTTGAGTGGTTCCTGGCAGTCGTGCTGATTGGATAATACGCCTGTGTGGACACACCCCCACCCCGCAGCAGTAGAAAATGAAATCACTCAGAGGAAGTGAAAGAGCCGTCTCAGCTTTAATCTGTCCTCCGACCAACCCAGTGCTAGCAGCTGGAGGTCCCATTACAACAATGCAAAGCAAATACTGGTGGTTTCTAATGCGAGCAACATAGCAATGTATGTAGTATTGCCCTTCTAAGAAAAACAAAAATCCTCTAACCCTAAATTTTTTTAACATGTCAGTTTCATACTGTACATTTACATGGCAGCTGCTCTGTCTGGATCAGCGGCAGTGCGAACGCAAATATGAATGTTGCAGAGTGTGATAATCATACTTTTAAAGGTCAACATGACACACTGACACTTCTGTAGAGCTGCTTTATAGCTGAATTGAATTTGTGTACCGTAATTGATAAACTTTGACAAAATTGACACAATTATTGGGCTGAAACGATTAGTCGACATTTTCGACAATAAAAAATTGTCGACAAATATCTTTGTTGTCGAGTAGTCGTTTGATCTCACGTGACCTAATGTAAGGGCGTGCAATATCGCGATTTGACCACTACGGCGCTGTGGTGCTAGAGTGTAATGCAGCCCTTTACAAATGCTATTGCGGTAAAAGAAAGAACAGCGCGAATTATGACTAGGGCTGTTGGAACGAATTCCGAAATTCGAATATAATTCGAATATTCAAAAAATCAAGACTATTCGAATGCTAAAGTTACTATTTGAATAATGCTTTTATATATATTTAAAAATATATACTCCTGAAGTAACCAGGTGTAAACGGCCCCTTAGATCGCTAAAACAACTCTTTCAAAAGCTGAACTGATTTTCTTTTTTTAGACTATATTATAGTAAGAATATGTATAACTCATGTTTTAACTAATTGAAAAAAAGCTGAATAATCGTTCCAAACTTACTGATTAGCCGGCAAAATAATCAACGATTAGTCGAATAATCGTTAGATTAATCGATTGTCAAAATAATCGTTTGTTGCAGCCCTAATTATTGAACTAAATTGAGCTTACTGACAATTTTGTAGATCTGCTTTAAAGTGGAAATCATTTTCATAATTGATGAATTTTGTACCAAATTTAACGTCTATTTCTGCGCACCTGCTTTGAAACAAAGTGTATTATATGAAACTTTATACAAATAAATGTTTTATAATTGGCCAAGTATTTATCGGTCAGGATTTTAAAATCCGTGCATCCCAAAGTGTTTGACAGTAAAACAGGCATAAAAGTCCCATACTTGCATTGAATGAGGGATCCTAGACGTAGCTAGAGACCCGATTGTTGATTTCTTTGACTTGAGCCTGTAAAGTCCGGCTCGATTGGCCCAAATACGGCATCCAATCAGCAGGAGAAGGTTACTCTGCGTATTTCTTGCCTTTCCTTCACGCAACACAACAAGATTATATACAATATATTTTCTTATATGTATTGACTCGTTTATTCATCTGACTCCATAAAATGAATAGGCTTTAGTGGTATCATAAAAACGTTAGTGAATGTTTGATTATTCAATTCGACACTGATTTTTAGTTTATCCGTAGTCAGGAAACAATATCCAACATGACATCATGACTTTTGCGTAAACATATACGCCACTTTCGAGTCAGGTGGCGTGTTATCTCTACGCATTTTGAGCTATCCGCGTGTATCCGCGTGTATTCGTATATGTCTACGCCATTAACGTCCGCGTCATTCCGCGTGTCTGAACAGGCAGTCAAATCTCCAGTCATAAATGCCATTAACCCCAGTGACGGTTAAGTTTAGGGATGGGGTTGAGGTAAGTCATATCTTTTTTTTTTTACCTATGATGGTAAGGGAACAGTCATAAATGCCATTAACCCCAGTGACGGTTAGGTTTAGGGACGGGGTTGAGGTAAGTCATATATTTATATAACGTTAAGTCAACAGCGTTCATAAACACGCTGAAAGGCGATTATGCGTCTTGATAGCACGCCAAAAATGGAAATACGAATTGGCGTGTCATACACACGGTACTTCATGAGATCAGTCTGCAATATCGCTCTGCAGTACTTAAGTTATCTCAAAGCCCGCACGACACACCCCCGTCAGTTCCAATAACAAATTCAGAGGTAATTTGACTTAATATCTAAGATATTGCCGTATTCACACGTACAATCAGAGATATCTTTACAAGTCCCCTTGAATGCCTTCTCTAGAACTTAAATCAATGTATTACGATGGTAGGGACGAAATGACCACCATGAAAGAAAACAGTTAATCAACTCTTAACGTCTCTTAAAATGGCTTCAGGTCAAAACCCAAAGTACGCACGTTTATCCAAAGTAATCATTAACTTAGAACAGTGAATATGGGCAACTAGGTTGATTAAAACAGCGTTTGCTGATTCTAGTCGGAAATAACTTGCCCCGCCAATTCAAGTACACTTAAAATGGTATCGGATATTAGCCGTCGCTAATCTGACGCGAAAGATGTGGAAATATTCGAATCCAATGATCTAGGAAGAAACAATCTTTCAGTGTCACTTAGAATAAAATCAAACGTTTACAATTTATTGAACAGGCAATGAAGCATAAATTTAAATCCAATTCAAAAGGATAAAACGATCAGTTAAGCATTTTATAGCAAAGATTCCGAAATCACAGAATTCGTAGAAAATATTACCTGTCAATAGATTTACACACAGCGATTGTACGGGCAGTCAGCCTACATACTCCCCGAACCTTTCTGCTCCTTTTCCTTATAAACCCAGATAATTCAATTATCACCAAATGGTGAGGTTGGTCATTACAATTGGATTTTGGTTGTGTATTCAGGAACTCACACTGTGATGTCTGCCTGATTTTACATACAGGAGGTAGTCTGAATGAAGCTGTTAAGGGACACATCACCTTTCTCATGTTTCATAACTTCTTTTAGCTTTTCATCTTGAAAGGGAGAATGAGACCATTTTACCAGGCGCACTGTGACATTTCAAAAAATACCAAACATGAATAGTTACATTTTGTACACATATTACATTGCATACATTTTTAGTGTATTTCAGGTGAGGAGGAGAAGGGGTGTGTGGGAGAGATAGTGTGAACTGCTCTGTGTGCTGTGTCTCCAAAGTTCCTGTTACATATGCAAGAGGCAGTTACACATTCGAGAGACATTTCAAGTGTTGATTCCCGTGTGGGCCTTTTGCCCCATCGAGAGGCCGACCAGACATCCTGGCACCAGTCTTACAAGCCAATAAGCAACCGCCCAGAACCACCCTTTTGGCAAGGATCATATATATCTTTGCATTGGTGGTGAGTTTTGCGAAGGCATGTACCCACTCACATTTATGTAATTTACTTCTGACCCTAGTTCGTAAGTGTTTGTTAAGATTTTTTCTTTCTGGTGCAGAGGCATTGGATCTATTCTAAGCAAGTTTTCAGTTTACTCTTTTAATAAAACTTTGACTTCAGAAACTTTGCAGGATGGTAAAGTTTCTGTGCATAGAAGAGGATGAGACCTTTCTGCCTCTTAAAGCTGGATTTCTCACAATCCCTTGTTACGGAGTCAGCATCTGCATCAATAAAATATATGACTCGTGTGATTTCTTGCCGTTTTCTCTATGCTCTGAGCATTCAAAATCCCATTGAATTCGTGACCGAATATTGAGGTATGGTAATGCGCTGGCTTTGGGCCGCAGGTATGGAAATAAACGAAACCATCTGAAAGCAATAAATGAAAGAGCCCTATTCCGGATTAGAAGTGTCCATGTCCAATATTCTCTTGCGTCTCAGGTATTTTCCGAGGTGATTTCTATATGAAGCGATGGTAAATTAAATTTCTCCCATGACTCCTGGAGTTGGATGGTGATATTGTTGTAGCACTGATGAAACAGGGTCAGTGTAGTCAGAACTGCGGCTCCTGGAATGGGATTTGTATTTACATGCCTTTGCACAGAAGCCCACTGAGCTTGTGAGAGAGTTGCTTAAAGCCTGAATCTCCCTCCCACTTCGGAAGGATCTTGATTCAGACACCGGAAACCACTCGCTCTTCCCCCTGAGCTCTGTCTGCATTCATACATGAGCTCTTCTGGGACTCGCTTGGCATTCAGCTCTTACATGACATGACTGAGACTGTCCAGATTTGACAGTGTCTTGCTTCCTAGGCTGTTTTCCATTATGGCTGCTGAAAGAAAAACGTCATGCACAAGACTGCAGAAAGAAGCATGTTTGAATCGATTTCTGGGAAAACTACATTTTCATAATCGGCTTTTCCTTCTACACTTCAGCTGTAACTGTTCATGTTGTTTGCTAATGCTAATGCTAACTGCTAATGCTGTTATGTACAGTGGGTTTATGTGGGTTTCTACTTGGTTCTGTGAGTGGCACATAAATTACACGCTTCCTTCCATGAGAAGTCAGCAGTAGAATGGACTCATGTATTACTGCTGAAACTAAGGCGTCTGCAGGAGGTGTCCAGATCCGCAGGGAAACACTGGTGTCCCGCAGTCCTGCCCTCATGTCTGACTACTCCCAAAGTCAGGAGGTTCATTATAAAGGCCAACTGAGTTCAACCACTCAAATCTAGTGGAGAGATCGATGTCTGTCATGAAATGTTTTTCATTACACAACACTTTTCATCATCCTTGAAGCATGTCTTCTCTCATGTCTCACTCTAAAAGGCTTTGTATAGATGTTTATAAATCAATAAAACTTCTGGGAAATGCAGACATGGTTTCCATTCACTAAGAAAGCTCACTTCAGAGGTAACCACATTCTCAGGGTTGCACGTATCTTTGGCATAGAAAGCAATCCTAGAATGCAGTGTGACATGCTCTAGCCATCCTTTAATGTCATTAAAATATACTATTCTACCCACAGGCGTCAGTGTGGTTTGAAATGTGCTGGGGACAGAGACGCATTTGAAAGTGCATTTTCAAAAGTGTTGGGTACAAGCTTGTCAAACTGTGCAGCCTCTCTGCTCAACCCGTAAATAAATGCATCGTTCTGCAAATTTTTGTTTGAGTTCCTTCAATGGACTTTTGTCAAGCGTGTTAGAAGTTGCGGGTTCTAATCCGCCCTCGGTATAGTTTTTTTTTCTTTCTCTCTCATCAAAACCGAAAATGTTCAGTGTTTACAGTCTATATCAAGCAGGGACACGTCTCTGCAACACTCTTATATATAGAACCTTAAAAGGTTTTATCAGCGCTACGTATTTGGAACCCCTAAAAGGTTCTATACACTCTTAAAAAAATGGTTCCTCTGGGTTCTATATAGAACCCTGGGGTTCCATTCTTGGCCAATAGAACCTTTTACCAAAAAATTGGAGTTTTGGAGTTCAAATATGAAGCGGGGGATGGAACCATTTCTGGTTCTAAATAGAACCGTTTCTTCTAAGAGTGAACGGCAATAGATTGAAGTGAACGCCGTCCGAGTGAAGACTGACCAGTCGTCTGTGGATGAGAATCCGAAACCAGGAATGGTGGAAGGTTGTCCTGCTTCACTTCACAGACGCTGAGTGAAAGGCGAATTTTAGAATGACGAGACACTCCTTTATGTGATATGTCATTACGCCATTTCTACGTCATTGCACATGTGCAGTGCTTTCAGTTTCGGTTTTCAATACGATCATGTGTTCTCTCGATCTTATTAGAAAAGGAATAAACCACCCCTTTCAATCCGATTGAAATTTCATTTGGATAGAGCTTATTTCGACTAAGATGTTTACATGATGGCTTATTTGGTTGGCCAGTTCACCCAGTGCTTCCGCCGGCCCTGAACGAACCATGCTGCAGCTGGTGTGTCAACCTGGAAAACAGTTTATTTGTCACACTTTGGCTAAATACTATTTCACCCCTTGCCCCTTCCCCTTGTTTTTGAGTGTACCCCTTGGCCCTCAAAACAGAGTTACAAGGGCCAAGGGGTTGAAATATTCCCCTATGATATGGAACAACCCTTCATGAACTTGATACGTCATCAGTCGTCGATGATGGCTCTGACGTTAAGGAAGCGATGAGTTTTTACAGGATTTCTTCATGACAATGACTGACAATGAGCTCTGACCTCTGAGGAAACATGATGATTATAATGTTTCTTCCTCAAAGTGTATGTCCTTTCTAGGGCTGTAGTCAACCAAAGAAATCCTTAGTCGACCAAAGTCTTGTCCTGCGCAACGATTAGTCGACTAAAAAAAAAAAAAAAAAACACGCTGTTTTGATTGAACATTTTTTTGTCATAACATTAATTGTCATAGAGCATTTGTAAAACAACAACGAAAAAAACATCACAAATAAATAAAAATATAATAATAATGCAATTCTTTGAAAATTAAGTGTTTTTTTTTACCTGCAAAAAGTGAGGAGCACTGTCACCTGATCCCACCACATGCTACAAAAAAAAAAAAACTGCTATCTGCCACATAATGAAAAATCCTAACAAAAGCTTTCGTTTATACAGGCTTTATATTCGTCATTACTTACAAAGCTATGGATTAACTTTTGTCCAGGCGATCAAGGCGTTTTAAACAAACACACAAAAAACCCAAATAGCCTAAAAACAGTCTGAATAATAATAGGCTGTATTTTGGAAGGCATATAGGTTTATTTTCGTTTGTTGCTATTTTCAAATGCGTAAAGTGTACAAATTAAAACGAAAACACAATCTATTGAGTCAGCATGATATAGCCGTTAAAAGGGCTGCTCGCGTCTTTTGCGCGCTCAAGTTCGATTTCAAATCTATGCGCGCGGTGTGCGGGCTCATAACAGAGCAACGCGGTTGCCTCCCTCCACAGTCTTGTCGTCTTTGTTTTAAAATGCTTAAAATGCTAAATGCTAAAAAGTTGGGGATAAAACATAGGCTAATAATATTTAGAATACATTAATAAATAACTGCTTATAAAGGAATAAATATCAAGGAGTAAATCATTAAAAAATTCTTTCTATTAGTAAAAAAAAAAATGCGACTGGTCGACCAATAAGAGTGTCAGTCGACCAAGACGGCATCGACTGATTAGTCGACTAAACAACTAAAGTTGACAGCCCTAGTCCTAGTCTTTCTATTTCGGAAAGGTCATTTATTATACAATTTCTTAATTTTAAATGACTATTATTATTATAAGAGTAAATAAAGTCCATGGTGGTGTCATCTGGCGCTAAATTTTAACGTTTAACCATTTGTGAATCCAACTCGCGGGCGATTCACGATGCATTCTCTGAACTTTCTCGCTCGTTTGGAGTGTGCCTCTGAAAAATCTCAGTTTCGAGGGCTATGTACCCCTATCCCTTCGCCCTACCCCTCTATCCCAACAAGAATCTGGACCCCCCTTGACGTGAACGCGCGAAACGGAGGGGTAGGGCCAAGGGGTGAATTAGGATTAAGCCTTTCTCTTGCCTGCTTACTTCCTTTTCATCATGCTCTTTCTTTCCTAGCTTTTATCCTTTCACAATAATAATTCTCAATATGCCAGCATCTTGCCTTCGAGCTCACTGAGAGCCATTTCTAATTAAACCACTTGGCTAATGCAGTATGGCTTGTTCTGTGTTGCCTCTCGGTGTCTTTGAGATGCAGACTCTGGGAACATCTGTTGAATAGCTCCTGGAAACTGATTTTGTCTGCCTCATCGTTTCTCCTTCGAAGAGTCCAGCGGTGCAGAGAGACAGATGAAGAGGGAAAGCGCTGAGGTTTGGAAGTTAGGCAGGCTAATATAAGAGAGACGTGTCTTCACACATGCATGGGAGTCTCCATCTGTTGTGGTTCTTGGCTTGTCTCTGCACTTCACGCAGTTATATCAGCATCACTGGGCTACTGTTGGAAGGCAGTACAGTTCATCCTCTCTTGCGTTCTCCCTGGCGGGATCTCTGCGATCTGTACTCCCTGGAATTTCCTTGGACAAAACGTGTGTGTTAATGAGCACTCTATCTGGCTTCAACAGGCTATGAACAGTAGGGAAAGGGCTCATGAGTTGTTGTTTTGTTTGACATTTTAAAATGAACCGTTTTATTTTGTTCCTTGCCTTGTTTCACGCTTGTGCATACTTAGATACAGGGCTTGACATAACTTTTTTTGCTCGCTAACCACTAGGGTTGGGTATCGTTTGAATTTGAACGATTCTGATTCCGATTTCGATTCCGGTTCCTAACGATTCTCGATTCCGATTCTTTTAAGAGGCAGGGTCAAAAAAGTTTAGCTAACCTTGCTAACCAACGGCCTTTCTGAAGGAAATACTCCTTCTGTAAAAATACTCCTTTTGTCACAAATTTTGCATTTTGCCGAAATTTCGTTATTTTTAGAAAAGTGAAGCCACACTTTGGATCGCCGACGTAAGGTACTCATGTTCGACTCGCGTGGTTATGCCAACACTTCCGGTAGACGCTTCTTCGTTGGTGTTGTTCAGCGGTTTCTTCTTCCGCTCGGCGGACTGCGAATATCAAAACTAGGAATCGAAATTTTTACTTTTGAACGATTCCAGGAAAAACGAAAAGTTAGTCTCGGTTCCAATCGATTCTCGATACCCAACCCTACTAACCACTGTGGCTAGTAGTTTTCTTGTCAGGTCTTAAAGTGACAGCAGCCTAATATCCCCTCTGCCACTTTACGACCTGACACACGGATCCATTATGCTTTACACATGCGTTTTCTTTCTCAGTTGATTTCTTTCACTTAAAACACAACTGACTGTTTGTGTATACTCGCCAAGACCAACATTTTGAAATTATTTTGTGTGTATTTGACTGTTTAAGTGCAATTAGCAGCAAAAAATAACTTCAATTTAGTACTGGGAGGCGGCTTTATGTGCACGCACTTTGAGTGTGTGAGCACAAAATCTGTGGGAATGTATACAATAATGCACTATACGCGCAATCCCATGCCGAAAGCCCTTGTAACACCAACAATATCCATCCAGAGTAGGGATGGACATGATTAATCGACGATCGATTATTGATCATTAAGAATTTCGTCGATCACGTTAATTTGTTATCTATTATTATTAAACTAATGCGGCTGCGTTGCGTAGTGTGAGTGGAAAGTGAACGTGTTCCCGGGATGTTGATGTTAGCGCAGAGGTACCTGTGCATCCCGCCGGCAACGTCAGTCCCCTCATCAGAGCGGCGTTTTCAGCAGCTGGACTGAAGCAGCGTGAAGGTGCGCGCGGCAAAAATTACGACATTGCGGTATTCGGAAAATCACAGTCAGGCGAAAGTGCAAACAAGGCTTGATGGTCACCATGCAGGTTGCGGTCGCGTCTGACCCCAGATCATGTCATCAATCAACATGCTTATCTTTCTCAACAAAAGTCAGTAGGCTGGAGCAGAAGTTGTATGTGAGTTATTTTTTATGAGGCTTTAAGTAGCCTAGCCTAATTGATTGTTAGGTAGGCTAATCTCTCTCACCCTTTCTCGACTCCGTGCCTTGGATAGTTGAGTTACATTTTGACAAAACCTGTCAGATCTAAATATTATTATGTTTTTGGTTAAGTTATTTTTTTATCATTTATTATTTTGGAACAAACGAGGGTCTCACGAGGGCCAACTCGCAGCTGCAGGTTCAGTTGCGTTAGAGCACCGCCGAGCATATCTTCAAATTTAGCCTAACCGAACGCCCAGTT
The DNA here is from genome assembly GCF_016745375.1 of Pimephales promelas. Next base: position 6,807,257 of record NW_024121388.1, on the reverse strand, counting down.
TAACTGCCACAAGTTGATCATCTTGTAATAAAGACCTAATTGAGGAAAAACGCATTGTATTTTTGTATTTTCATTGCATTTTTATTTTATAAAAAGTTAAATAAATAATAAATTTGAATATAAAAATATTAAAATCGTTAATTCTTAAGAAAATTTAATCGAATGCCCATCCCAAATCCAGAGCAAATGAGCAAAAGAGACTTTGGGGCTGAACCAAACACAAATTATTCAAATTAATCTCTCATGGGATTAATTCAAATGTGATTCAGCACTCCGGATCTGAACACCACATTCCAAAGTCCCAAGACGGCTCCAAATTGCCTCCTCTGAGATTAGAAACCCCCCCCCCTCAGAGAAGACTTTTTATGGCCCCACAGGCCAGGAGAGTGCCACAGGAAGAGGCCCTCCTTTGATCCTGGACAGATGCAACCCATATCTCCTGTTTCTAACACAGATATCAGCAAGAGACCTTTGCCTGACCTCAGACTTGCACAATTTGCCTATAAAATCATATAAACTCACCCAGAACAATTCTCAATGGACTCATAATCAAACTACATAAGCACTACATAAACTATATATTATTGACAACACTACATTGCGCTTGGTTTATTATTTCAGATGTCTTTTTAAAAGACTACAATATTAAATTGTGACTGCGTTACACGCCACTGCTGAAATCCACCTGCATTTGGCCGGTTAATGTCAAGCCACACTTGATTTCACTCTTAATTCCTTTCGGGTTGGCTGGGGATGCGAGATATCTTGGTGATCGATTATCAGCCATCATATAAAGAATTTAATTATCTTTATACATTATACTAATAATTTGTCAACTGTAATCTATGGCAAATCTCAAAATGCATATCTTTTTTAACTGTGCGTTATAATGCAAGTCATGCCTAAATTCACTTTAAAATGGTTGTTTTTTGTGTTTTATTTTTCATATTTACTTAAATAAATAGTTCAGTTTTAGTTATCAGCTACAATAATTATTGGCTTTTTCATAACGTTATTAAAATTTGAATACTACAGAAACTGTTTGAAACTGTAGTATTAAAAACACTTTACAATAAGATTCCAGCGCATCAAGAACCGGATTAACCAGGTACTTGCACGTAAGAAAAGAAAAGCTTAAAAAAGCCTGTACCGTAAAGGTTTGATTTAGATTTTTTTTTTTGTATCGACTTGGTTTTTAAGACAACACAAGTGTGACCTATTGTCATTTTGCTGGAAATTAAATGGGAAAAGTTGCGGTAATTAAACTGCAAATTTAATCTGATAATCCATCAAATTTCGCTGTGAGATATTTTTTTGAATTTTACAAGAGTGAATTGTCTTAAATTAGGGTTAAAATGTCCTTAACCTAAAGTAAGAAAAACTCCCAGGGTTGAGTGATTGTGATCTGTGTGTGTCACATGATCGACTCATGGAAGGTGAGTTGATGTCATTGAACACACCGAATGTAAAACATTCTTGATATTCGACTGAAGACCACTTCATTTAACAAGGAGTCATCGACAGACCTGTGTCCCCTACGTTATGCTCGATCTCTCATTAGCATAATTAGGAAAGTCAGCGGTCCGGTATCAACACTGACATTTTATAATGTATCAGACCTCAATATAGTGCAGCGATTAAGTCCGATGACGTGCGCTCGCATGCAGACACGTTAATCAGCCGGCGCTGGGACGGAGAATGTCAACTGTTGTGTTACATTCAAATGCCTCTGACATCCACATATTTTAATTCCATAGTCATTTATTGGCTTTCTAAGCCATTTCATATCTGCAGAGCATTAAAGTCACTCATGTAATTCGAGGTGGGCTGTGTTAATTAGACAGTTCTGAATTTGACATTTTAGAGCTCAATATTTTTCCTGTAGTTACTGCAGAGCGCTTTCCGCTTTGACTTTATAATAGATTACTCGCTTGGATCTTTCAAACGGAGCAGACACCACATTTCCACCTGGTGTTTTATTCATTTATTTTTATATGCATGGAATAGGTCAAGGAGAGCTGGCCAATGTGTTGAGTGTGTAATTAATTAGAAAAAAGCATGTTGTATTCAGTCATTTACTTTGACTTGGTGTCAGGGTTATTATCGTTTTCTGTTTAATGAAATAAAGCTGAAATAAAATACAATTTTAGTAGAAAATTAGAAACGTTACCATGGCAATATAGTTGAAGCACTTAAAAAAAAGATGTATATAAAAAAATGAATACAATGCAAAAGCACATGATAAAATTACCAAAAATTAAACGAAAAATTATCATGAAACCTAAAAAATATATAAAAAAGCTAATTCTAAATATTCATGAAACTAAAAAATAAATAAATAAATAATTACTGCCTGGTGATTAGTCAACTACAAATGTCTGACCTAATATTAATGTGTGCAAAAAAGTATTTCAGAATTCAGTAACATCATGAACTAACAATTAACAAGTTTTGTATTTATTAATCTTGGCTATTTTTTAAGTTGTTCATAATAAATTGCTTCTTCTTTTTTTAGAATTATGACAAAGCTGGTTTGTTTGGGGTGATTTTTCTTTTTCAGCATTTTAACTTGGATTTAAATTATTTTAATACACTAATAATGTATTGATTGAAAGATTTGCTATCCCTTTGGAAGTTTGTAGGGCGAGAGTTTGAGAATCACCAATCTAAAGTATCAATGCAACATTTTAGGAAAGAAAAAAAAATATGATTGTAAATCGTTAGATTATCTAATTAGTTATTTTATTTACATTAATCCTTGTTTCAATTTCCTTGCGTAGTTACAATCTGAAAAACTCCTAGAGTTGTGGACGTCATGCAGGTGTCTCAGCATTTGCCTGTTCCCTCTTTGTCTCTCTCCCTCCCTCCATCTTTACCCATCATTTTTCTCTGCTCCCCTTAGAATAAAAAAAATAAAATAAAAATAACGAAAAGCTTACTTTGTGATGTGGAATGTCAGTATAAGTTAAGGAGCTGGTGAGCAATGATAACTTTCATCGTTTATGAAGTCTCAACACTTGACTTGAGATGTCACTTGAGGCTCTTGGAGCCAGGGTTAGTGCTGTGGATGTCAAATTGAAGATGTCGTCGTCACACACAAATGCGCACAGTTTTTCTTATGTCTTTCAGAAGTAAGGCTGTATCAGCTCACTGATTTCTAGGGCTGACCCCTAATAGTCGACTAAATGTTATTTTAGTGGCGTAGTCGACCAAGTTTGAATTAATTGGTTTGTCGCAGAAAAAAAAAAACCCTCTAAAAGAATTGGCGAAGTCGCGCAGTTGACATTCATTGTCATCATCATTTCATTGGCTTATCATTTAAAACATGCAAGTAGTAGCTTAACGTTAGCCGCTCGCTTTAACATCAATGCTATCCTAGATATTACATTATTATTATTATTATTAGGTGCATTGGATATCCAAGTGTTTGTGTTTAACTTAATGTGCATTTCAACGCATCCACTATACTGTAGAGATGAGAGTCGCTTCATTTATTTTTTAAAGGGTTATTTTTATGGTAAGTATTTCTCAGTATATAGAACAATGTTACACATAATAATGTATCTTAGCCCTGAAACTCAAACCATTTTCCGATTCCTCACCCCCTCCCAGTATACATGTAAGTAGTTAAATTAATATCATAAACGTGTGACTTAGGGCTGTCACTTTTGTGAAAAAATCCTGTTCGATTTGAGACATAAGTGTTCGTTGAAACGGTTGTAGATCTTTTCCATTTTCAACACCAAATATAGGCAAATCCACAGACACCTAACAGGTATTAGGACGAGCGTAAAGAGGGCGCTTAAAGGATTAGTTCACTTTTGAAAAAACTTTTGCTGATAATTTACTCACCCCCATGTCATCCAAGATGTCCATGTCTTTCTTTCCTCAGTCGAAAAGAAATTTAGGTTTTTGATGAAAACATTCCAGGATTTTTCTCCATATAATGGACTTCAATGGGAACCGGATGGTTCAAGGTCCAAAAGACCTTAAAATGTCTTTAAACGATATCAGATGATGAATAAGGGTCTTATCATGCGAAACGATCGCTTATTTCAAAGCTTATTCCAAAAATGTAACTTTTCAAAGGACAAATGCTAGCCTCGCTCTATTCTGTGAGGCGCGTTTGTAACGTCACGTAATACGTAATTACGTTCAAAAGGTCACGGGCGACGTAGCCGGAAGTACAGAATCAAAATCGTCCGACATCGTTGTTTCACCTTTTAATTCCTTTGTTTGTAAACGGCGTTTGAGTTAGTTTTCACGTTCAACCTATGCGTTCAACTTGTAAACACTCTGACTCTGTACTTCTGGCTACGTCGCCCGTGACCTTTTGAACGTAATTACGTACTACGTGACGTTGCAAACGCGCCTCACAGAATGGAGCAAGGCTGGCATTTGCCCTTAGAAAAGTTACATTTTTGGAAAAAGCTTTGAAATAACCGATCGTTTCGCATGATAAGACCCTTATTCATCGTCTGGGGTCGTTTAAAGACATTTGAAGCTGCATCTGAAACTGTTATTAACACTATCTTTTGGACCTGAACCATCCGGTTCCCATTGAAGTCCATTATATGGAGAAAAATCCTGGAATGTTTTCATCAAAAACCTAAATTTCTTTTCGACTGAGGAAAGAAAGACATGGACATCTTGAATGAGATGGGGGTGAGTAAATTATCAGCAAAAGTTTTTTCAAAAGTGAACTAATCCTTTAAGACGCGCACAAGTCAACAATATTTCTGATGATTTATTGGCATGAAGTTTTGTGCAAAATGAGAAACAGGAGTGCAACATTCAGGGATTGAGATTAACTCCCTCCAACCGCCAAATGCGGGTAAAAATTAACTGTGGCGGGAAACGCGGTCAAATCACGAGCCAATTTGGAGTGTTTTTATGTTTACTCACTTTCTTTGCCGGGGAAGTTTGTGTAAGTCAAATCTGTGTGGAATTAGCGCAAATACGTGAGTCGTCACGTATTTGCACTAATTCCATGGAAAAAAAAACAAACTCATGAGTCGTCATGATATATTAAAGGGATACTCCACTTTTTTTTGGCAATAGGCTCATTTTAGGTAGGAAAAAAATATACTATGGAAGTCAATGAGACCAGAAACTGTCTGGTTACTGATATTCTTCTAAATATCAGAAATCGGCTGAATGGATTTGAAAACGATAAAACTCAACTGTTTAACTCAGGGGGAGTGGTAAAACGAACCTATTTCCAAAAAAAGTGGAGTATCCCTTTAAATACAAAATCTGCGCATTTCTAAAAAAACCCAAAAAACTTTAAAATCGACTCCCTATTTTAGTTTGCGATACTTGGGTCGGTTGGTCCTATTGTGCAATCGATTTTCGAGCTTAAAGTGAGTGCGACAGCCCTTGTATGACTAGTAGACTAATAGCATAAAAGAACGACTGCTAGTAGATAACTCTTAGGCCGTGTGTCCACCGAAGCGTTTTTCTATGCGCCTGGCGTACGTTTTCAATTGTTTTCAAAGGGAGTGCCAGGTTTTTTAAAGCCATGAGGGTAACGAAGCGCTGACTGTTTTTTTTCACGTTGAAGTGCCATGCCTAAAAATGCTTTGGTGGACACACGGCCTTAGTCGGGGGCTGCCCCACTGATTTGGTTCATTTCACTTTTCTTTGCTGCTTTCTTTTCTTTCCTCACTTGTGCGTTTTCCCCAGTCCCTGGATCTGAATCCATCTCTTTGTTGCCGATGGTTTTCCGGGCTCTGCTTCGTTTCCCCGAGGCATGGATAAAGACGGCACATGCAACAGCAGTTTGGTCTGGAGCTGATGGAAATGAAAATAGGATTTTTTTTCTTTTCTTATTGGCTCAATGTCTCTGAGCTATTTATGATGTCTCCCCCTGCTGTGTAATTGCACAGCCCACTCACGAGCCCTGCTGGGTCAAACAGGAGAGAATTGTCAGAGGTGCAATACAAACAGCCTTTGAAATGAGTCTGTGAAAGCAGAGGTATGGTTAAAGACGGGGAAGCCTGTAGACTGACTGTGGTGGAGGTTGAGTGTGTATAAACTTTTGGGACCTGTTTACACCTGGTATGCATCCTATTTTCGTTGATCGGATCACGACGAGGGACACATTCCCGTTTCCACTTTTAATCATTTCTGTCCTGATTTCTTCGAGGGTTGGGCTATGGGCGGGTATATTTATGAGCTTTTTCAGATTTTTTTGATCTAATGGATGAAATAAACTCACGCAATTTACAAATGAACGCGACCGGAAAAAACAGATAAACACCGAGCGTCAGCTTTAGTTTTTGCTCTGACAGCCGCAAAACCAGTTAGAAATCAGGAATGGTGAGAGAACATTGTGCTTGGGATGTTTTTCAAACTTGGGTCTTCAGCCAATAAAGTTTAAATCCCATCTGGCGAGTGCTCTTCCATAATGTTTATGGATTAGTTCAGTAGATGCAGAGAAGACGGTCTTTTGTGGCTGTTTGAACACATTTGATCATATGAACGTTTACATTATGAAAGCAATCCGGTCTGATGTGTTTTCAACTACCTCTGGGAGTGGTTGAAAGTGGACAAGATTAAAACGTTTTAGACCCCGTTTACACCTGTATTTAGCGTCTTCCACTTGTGACCCGATTGACCAAAATGCGTCTTAATACCAGTAAAGAGGGACTTGGATTTTTTTAATGAAGGCTTTCCTTATTGGCGCTTTTCCACTACACAGTACCAGTTTGACTCGGCTTGCCTTTGTTTTTCCACTGTGTAACAGTTGTACCTGTATCTAGGGCTGTCGCGGTAACCGCAATATTGTAGTAACGCGCTTCTGACAAGTCAACCTCAGCGGATTGCACGTAACCGCAGCAACCGCGATATTCACGTTTTTTTTTTATAAGGCTATACCCTTCTTGTTTTGAACTTAATGCATGTGTATTGAATGTTAAATAATCATTCATAATAAGTTCATAATGATAACAAGACTGTTTATCATGGTGATGTGTAGCCCACAGGCTTCACACAGACAGTGAATGGGAGAGATCGGCAAAGCGCGTGCAATTACCTGTGTCTGTCTTTGAAGTCGTGAAAAGCCTGTCGTGTCAAAGGGAAGGGAAATATTTGTTGCATCATCATTTTAACGTTCTCTTCACGGGTATTTTCCCATAAATGCGCGTCAGCAGCAGCGCTGGTCAACATCCCACAACACAAGGAAGCCGAAATAAAATCAGTGAGTCACGCATTGAATCAATAGGTCTCTAATAAGTGAAGCATCAGCTTCAGCGTTGCCCATGCGACGCATTGCTGCTCAACTGAGCCTTGAAAAGTTGAACATCAATGTTAAAAATAATTAACATATTTTTTTTTACATCTCTTTTGATGAATCAGCTTTTTTAAACGTGTTCGTTGAATGAACGGTTCAATGACTCGCTCAAAGTCCGTTGTCATAACAATATGCGCGCTGAGTGAAAGTCTTTCAATGCGCATATACTGTAGACGCTGTTTAGTTTCGGTTACAATGGTTACTGAAAATGTCCTCATTTTTGTCCACATCGTAACTTTATTCATATAGCAACAAAAACATAAATTAAATAAATAAATGGCGGTAATACCGCATATCGCGCTATTGAGCCACTCAATATTACCGCAAGGGAAATTCCACCGCGACAGCCCTACCTGTATCTGCTTTCTGGTTACTTTTGTTTGCATCACCTCCGGCGAGGTTCTGAGCGAGCTGAGGTGATACTAAAATGTGACGTGAAAACAATGCCGACTGCTGATTGGTCAGAGAGAATCGTCACTATTCACTGCGTCATCATTGCACGCGCCAGACTGAGTATCCAGCTCCAGCATAACCCCGCCATTTTTAAATAGTTTGGCCAGAGATAGTTACTAAACTATTATTATGGGAACTCGGAAGAATACGGCGTGGTCAAACGAGGAGGTGCAGACTTTACTTTGTTTGGTTGCTGAAGAGTGGATCCAGCGAGTAATTGATATGCCAACGAGGAACGAAAGGCATCTCTATGACGACCTGGTACTATTGCCGCGTTACAAGCTGTGATGTCACAAAGCCCGTGAAACCATGCAAAACAACAATGGCAGCCCCTACGGATGCAGTGTTTCTGCACAACTTAAGGACAATATACCGTTAACTAGTTTTCAGTCCATTGAGTGCAAGGATAAATACATTTCCAAATATACAACTAAAGTAAAATAAAAGGTATAACAGCTTACTTTGCCTTATGCGCCGTTTTTCCTCAAATAAAGGAGTAGTAAGCATTAGGGCTGGGTAATAAATATCGATTTCTCGATATTAATTGATTCTCATTTTTACAAACCGATATCGATTCTTACATCTCAAGAATCGATTAGTCATCCTGTTTCATTTGAATGAATGAGACATTGTATCGCGGCTGCGCGCATCCAACAAATCGCGATAATCTTTGTCCTTTGTTACTATTAATATGAAACAAAGTCTCAATTTTCAAATTACGTCCATTTTCGTAAGAAATTCAAAAAAATAAATAGCGTTTTGGCGCTGTGGCGTGAGATCGCTCTGGCGCAGCTCAAGAGAAGCAGCAGCGCTGATCTCTCTTTCGGGTTAATAATATACCAGTCACAGCGTGAAATAAACATGAATGAGCATCTGAAAGTTTGTTAAAAGATAGAGTACAACTTATCGAAATCCCTATCATGTCACATTGATTCGCTCAATCTGCGTTTCAACCGTGGAAAGACGTCAGTTAAACAGCTTGTAATCAATGTCATGTATCGTCATATTTAGGCCTACCTCAGAAAACCGCATAAACTCGTTAGTCCACACTCGTTAGTGTTCTTCCATATTTAATGCATATTTGAATAAATCTGGCAAGTTTTTATGACAGCCACCATTTAAATGTTTATATTTCATATAATCTTCTTATTATAAAAATAAATAAAAGTGTAATTAAAGTGTTTGTATAGCTACAAAACAGTTCATTATTACCTTCATATTAGGCTAATGAAGCATAATAGGCTACAACTAGACTCCCATAGTTTACAGCATTTAAGAGATTTGATTCCCTTGAGAAAAATTGCCATTTATTGTAGCTGATATCCAAAATAATCGATATTGAATCGAATCGTAATCGAATCGAATTGCAAGCTTGTGAATCGAAATCGAATCGAATTGTGAAATTTGTCTCAATACCCAGCCCTAGTAAGCACCTTTGGCGACAGAAATTATTACAAATGCGCGTAAGCCCCGTAAGGTCCGCCATTCTGGTTTGTTTACATCTAGCTACCATAATTCCTTGCACTCAGGTAGTTTGGCATGACTGGCCTGGAATGCTACAAAGTCATGAGTCGTGGTTTGAAGTCATGATTTACGTGCTCAAAAACCTGCCTGGAACGCAGCATATTTGTGGCGGTACTGTCAGCAATGGAAAACAGAGCGAAAAGCGAGCCGAGTCGAGCTGGTACTGGTAATGGAAAAAAGCCATATTTGTTTTTTTTTGTGAGAGAGGAGCTTTTTTCCCTCAAGAGTGTGTGTTTTTTGTTTTTTCTAACATTTCGTCTGTGCTTTTTACGTCATTGAATGTATTGTTTTAGTGAAGTGTGGCTTTTTTGCTCTAGTAAAGCACCGTTGTGAGAGCGCATGGAGAGGGGATGAGAGCTCTGTTAAAGAGTGTTTTGTATTGTTCAGGTGAGTGTGAAGAGCAAGATCAAAATTAATAGAGGGTGTTACTCATTTAATTAGACCCCTTCAGTTTCATTAGCTGACGCAGACCCGAGAGTCGCCACACACAGACACACTGTCATAGACACACAGGAAAGATGGATCTCAGCTTTAAACTGCAGAGTACTGTGTGTTTTACTGACAGCCGGACATGTGACTTACAAAAAAGTTTCATAGTACAACCATGTGTTTATTTTCATTTGCTTTTTTTCAAAATATACAAAAATCTTAATGTTACTTAAATGCACTTTCTTTGTTATAAAATAATATCTTAGTGAGTTTCACCTAAACGCACATTACTTTTTTTTACACATTTATTTTTTTTTTAAATGTGGGACTAATCCATACTGAAACAGTGAAGGGAAATTCATAATGAATGACAATTATAGGTGAAAAAATAAGTAATTTAAAAAAGTCCCTGTGTTTTGTTCCTCAATCTTCTGGCTCTTAAATTTGCATGCATATAGCCCAGCTCAATAAACAGAGTGCAGAAAAACAATGAAATAAAGTTGGTGATGACAGCGGGTTTTGTTGTCAGACTTCCAATTACCTTTAAAAGGAAAATTGTGAATTATGCAGACATTCAGGGTTTGATTTACTATCAGAATAAGTGATAATGCCAAGGTCAAGTGCTGATAATGCGTGACTGTTCTCGTTCTGTGCTCTACAGGTTCTGAGTAACATGATTTGAAAGGAGTCGGTCTCTGAATGGTCTTTGGTTTGGCATTAATATAGTCAGTCTGCCCTTCACTGGTGGTTTAAATCTTTGGATGTAGTGAATAGTTCGAAGAGGTTTTGTTCTCGCTTATCAGAATTTAAAACTTCTTACACGGTGTCCTAACTAGAAGAGTCATATCGCATTGGTACAAATGTTGCAATAATTGCAGATGATCTGGTAATAAAATAAAAAAATGACAAAACGATCTCTTTTTGTTCGAATTTCAGTTTTATCAATAATGTCATTATAAAAGTATAAGCAAAAGGTACAAAAATATATACAGTAAAGTTAAAATAACATGAAGAGAATATTCAGTCAGTCAAATATACAAATTCAGCGCTCAAAGATATGAAACTTCACTTAGCCTTCTGCCAAAACTATTGGCCAGGGAACGAATTATAGATTCACGAGACCAAAGATCACTTGTTAGGTTTATAAAAGACGAACTATATCTCATGTTTAACCACTACAGAGACATCCGAGTCAGGGGCAAACATCAGAACGACTAGCCGAGGAAAGGCTATTGCGGGCGGGGGACGCGAGCGCAAGCATCCGGTGATCGCTTGGAATGGATTTCAGTCAAATGATCATAAATCTATAAATAAACCACAGATTTGAGCTTTAAAAAACTACTTTCTTGCCTGAAAAACTCTTAAAACTACATTTCGTGACACAATAACAGTAGATTTATATTTCAACTGTATGCTTTAATGTCCTTGTAGCACGCGCGAGTGACGATACTCTGTCCACCAATCAGCGTTCTGCAGTGAGTCTAGCTCCATCTTTTAGTACCCTTTCCAACTGAAGGGTACCCAAAAAGTGGTACGGTTTGGCTTTTTGGTACCATTCACAACTTTTTACAGTGGAAACGCAAATAATTGCGTACCTACCCGAACCGTACCGTACCACTCAGTGGAAACGAGCCATTTGACAAAAAGGGTAGATTTGAGATCAGCCTGTGACTAATTCTCTAGGATCAAGTTGCGTTTTTGTAATAAAAGGTTTAATAATGGCCAGCTTAAAAGTTTTCGGTACATATCCTAGTGACAAAGATGAATTAATGATATTAAGAAGAGGATATATGACCTCTGGAAGCATATCTTTCAGTAGCCAAGTCGGTATAGGGTCTAAGGCCCCGTCCACACTACTGCGTTTTCGTTTAAAAACGGAGACCTTTTGCTACGTTTGCACCTCCCGTCCACACTAAAACGGGAAAAACGAAGACCTAAAACGGAGAAGTTTAGAAACGCTGCAGCTGCGTTTTGCGTTTTGAATCGCCGGAGGGCGTTTTAGTGTGGACGAGACAAAACGGAGGAGTTTACAAACGATGACGCAGAGGCTTACGCTCGGCTCTATGATTGGGTGTCATCAGTCATGACGTGTCCTTCCCTGATTCGCCAACCACTGTTTACACCGGCGCGCGCATGCCCAGTGTTGGTGAATGGTCACGTGATCTGCGTTTTCAGTCGTTTTAATGTGGACGGAGATAAATTCTAATACGCAGACAAAACGCTGGTGTGGACGGAGATCGTATTCGTTTTAATTCTCCGTTTTTAAAACGAAAACGCAGTAGTGTGGACGGGGCCTAACATACAGTACATGTTGTTGATTTAGATGATTTAACAAGTTCAATAAAAGTAGATTTTATTTACACAGTGTGAAGACTGCAGTGTTTTTTTTTATACATTTGATTACTTTAAACTATTTATTTATTTATTATTTCTAGTGTTTGAAGTTTTTCATGTAGGTCTATTTCATTTGTGTCTTTGTTCTGGTGTAGTTTGTTGTCCTTTTGCTTTCAATTAGTTTCTTTGTTCTTATTTTTATCACTCACTGTTTACGTGTCTTCTGTAAGCTTGAGAGGCTTTTTTTTTACTTGGGCTAGTATTGGGTTTTTTGTGATATTGAAAGTATGAAATTTTAATAGGATCACATTTTGTCTGTATCACAAGTTAAGCTTATCTAAAGCAAAAAATACTGTTGTTATCGTGAAATAAGATTTTAATCATATTGCCCACCCCTACATTGTACACTAAATAGACAGGAAAACATAAAAAATGCATTATATGACCCTGTTAAAAGGGTGCTGCATTTTTTTCTAGCCCATGCCACAGCCATCTTCAAGAACTTTTAAGTGTATCCTGTAAACAACAGCCCTGCTGATGTCTGCTTCACAAAGTGTAATTTAATCCCACTTTCCAGCCTCTAACAGTCCATACATGTATGGTTACTTTGGAGTTTTTCCTCAATTGCACAATGTAATATGAGCAGAAAAACCTTGTCAGTAAGAGCAACATTTGAACACAATCTATGGATTTGTTCTTTTGTTGTCTTTAACAATGGTTGCAAAAATCTGCTGGAGTCCTGGACCCTTTTTGTAGAGAAGAATATTTGCATGCATCCACATAAAGACATTCTCAGACATGACCTTACTGGAAAATAATATAGGATTTATTTGAAATATTGTAATAAATACAATTCTACAACTTCTCTCAATGGCGTCTTAACTTGTTCGGCTTCATACTGTCAGAAGTTAATATTTTGAGGCACGCCACACACTGTGGTCTGTCTTCATCACCCACCATTGTACTGGTAAATCCGTGGGCAAGATATGCCTTGCCTTTGTTTTGATAGTAGTGATGTTTGAAGTATCATCATCTGCTTTACGTTTACCTGGCATTGGCAGTCCATTCACAAACTGGTCCATGCTTAGTGCTGAAACATGCATCATTCATATATTTACCAAGCTGCAATACTCCTTTCATATACTTCAATCGCGTCATATACTGGTCTGTTATTCCATGTCAACAACCGCTACAACTTGTAACAGTCCGCTCAAGCCGGTACTGTGAGCCATTTTGAGGTAATAAAATGTCAAATTAATATTTTGTTCAATTATATATTAATAGCCGTATAATAAGTGGGATCATTTGATTTCGCAGTGGGTCTTGTATCACCCTGAAGAGGTTTAATTAAAGGACAACTCCGGCGCAAAATGAACCTTTGGTCTAATTACACGTTGCTACCTAGTCAACCGTTATCTGAGATTTGTTTTCATGATTGCCGAATGTAAATAGTTTTATCTCTAAAAACAGTTTAGCCTATAACGCTAGTATAATGCTAGTATATAGGGCATAGAGTAATGACAAATAAAAATCACTTGTTATTATCACTAAAAAGGCTCAAAATAGCCCCACACTAACACGACAGCATAACAAGGGTCCCTACATTCAAACCGAAGCATTGAGAACTTTGTCAGTGTCCATACAGTTTAATAAGAAGATATTTTATAGACACAGTCAACTTCGCGAATACAGGAAGAAGCCATCTTTGAAAAATAGTCCCTATCAGTCGATCTACGAGCGCCGATCCAAGTGCGCTGAACTGAGCAGACTCTCATATGGTCCGTTGTTTCCAGAAGAAACACAAACACAAACCGTTTACTTCCCTTCAATATGTACACGTAGACTACTGTTCGCGTTCACCTTATCACCTTATTCACATCTCACCAGCACACTTGGATCGGCGTTCGTAGATCGACTGGTCGAGACTATTTTTCCAAGATGGCTTCTTCCTGTATTCGTGAAGTTGACTGTGTGTATAAAATATCTTCTTATTAAACTGTATGGACACTGACAAAGTTCTCAATGCTTCGGTTTGAATGTAGGGACCCTTGTTATGCTGTCGTGTTAGTGTGGGGCTATTTTGAGCCTTTTTAGTGGTAATAACAAGCGATTTTTATTTGTCATTACTCTGTGCCCTATATACTAGCATTATACTAGCGTTATAGGCTAAACTGTTTTTAGAGATAAAACTATTTACAATCGGCAATCATGAAAACAAATCTCAGATAACGGTTGACTAGGTAACAATGTGTAATTAGACTTAAGGTTCATTTAGCTCCGGAGTTGTCCTTTAACATAACCATCTGCTGACTGTACACTATCTCACCTTGTTTGTAACTCAAGGCCCCCAGTTTGGGAAACACTGTTTAAGATTTTGGATATTGGTACACTCTAAAAATGCTTGATTATTTTAACCCAACTTGGGGTCAAATATGGACAAACCCAAACGTTGGGTTAAAAATGTAATAAAAAAATTCAACCCAATGGCTGGGTTTTTCTATATTTGACTCAAAATTGGGTTAAAACAACCCAGCAATTTTTAGATTATATAAGCATTTTAAGGCTGGTAGTTGATAAAATTGATTGAAAAATGTTCATGGAAATATTAGTTGGATAATCTGTCTTTTTTTTAGTTAGCTAAACAAAGTAATAATCCACAGTTAAAGGAATAGTTCACCCAAATATGAAATTTATCCATAATCTACTCGCCCCCAATCCATCCTCGGTGTATATGACTTTCTTCTTCTTTCATTGTATGATGGATGGATGCGCTTTTTGGAGTTTTTTTCAGGCGATATTTAGTCTCATTACAAAGCTGGGAGGAGCCAGGTTTGTATTAGATTGTGTTCGGCTGTGGGTAAATTATGGGATAATCTTAATTTTAATTCCATGATCAAAATAGTTGCTTTAATAAAACTGCCTATTGCTTTTTGACTTATGTTCACACTTTCCATATAAAAGTGTTTTATAGATGCAAGTACGCTATATTTACTCTTAAAGGGTTCGTTCACCCAAAAATGAAAATTAAGTCATTAATTCCTCACCCCCATGCTGTACCAACCCCGTAAGACCTTCGTTCGTCTTCGGAACACAAATGAAGATATTTTTTATTAAATTTGAGAGCTGTATAACTACCACATTGGCTCCTAAGGGACTGCCTCTTGACGGCCCAGAAAGTCAATGAAGAAAATGTTTAAATATCCCAAGTGACTACCGTGGCTCAACTATATGTTTATCAAGCGACGCGAATACTTTTTGTGCAAAAAAAACAAACAAAAATAACGAGTTTATTCGACTATTCATTTTCTTCCTTGTTGGCCTGAAACGAGACTTCCTTCGATTTCCACGACGCATGCGCGAGAACTGAACTGAAGTAGTGTAAGGAGATCGCAATTCTCGCGCATACGTCATGGAAATCGAAGGAAGTCTCGTTTCTGGCCTACAAGGAAGAAAAGGAATAGTCGAATAAACTCGTTATTTTTGTTTGTTTTTTCGCACAAAAAGTATTCGCGTCGCTTGATAAACATATAGTTGAGCCACGGTAGTCACTTGGGATATTTAAACATTTTCTTCATTGACTTTCTGGGCCGTCAAGAGGCAGTCCCTTAGGAGCCAATGTGGTAGTTATACAGCTCTCAAATTTAATAAAAAATATCTTCATTTGTGTTCCGAAGACGAACGAAGGTCTTACGGGGTTGGTACAGCATGGGGGTGAGTAATTAATGACTTCATTTTCATTTTTGGGTGAACGAACCCTTTAAGGCATTTAATGAGACGATTCTACCCTATCTCACGACCAATTCGTACGAATTCGTACGAGTGATTCAAAAGTGGCTAATTCGTACTAATTCATGCGACCTCACTCGTACAAATTTGTATGATTTGTCTAAACCCACGTGACGGTTATGTTTAGGGGCGGGGTCAGGGGTAGGTCATTCGTACGAATTCATACGAATTGGCTAATTCGTAAAATATTTACGATTTAGCTAAATCGTACTAATTCGTACAAGTGAGGTCGTACAAATTGTTACGAATTAGCCACCTCGTAAAATTCGTACGAATTCCCGTGAGATCGGGTTGGACGATTGCGGTTTGTGTCTGTGAGAAAAAAATGACAAATAAATAAGTTAACACTTTGATCATCTACATGGCATATGTTAGCCTGACCTGTGCCGTAATTGCATTGCAGAGGCTTTATTTTGAACGTAACATTCACATTCAGGTGACAAACCTTCCTTTATGGGGATTGGGGAATGTATTGCGTATATAATATTGAGAATTAAGGTGTTCTTTATTATACTGTAATGTTATATGAAAGCAATTTTTGTTATTTTACAGGAATCGAATGCAAAGTGAGCAGAAAAGCAAACCATTTGACACTTGCTGGGGTTTGACAGAAAACTTGCACATGCAATATCTAGAAATGTGTTGCTCCAAATCATTCATTAAACAATTAAACTGTTGTCATCTCGTGCAATTATGAGACTGGAGCTCAATCAGATGAACAACACAAAGAAAATAATTGCATTAGAAAGTAAATGCATGACACACTTATCAGAATGCTTTTGTGAACTGCAAACTGCTTTAAAGTTTCATTTATTTTAAATTTCCTTCACAAACTAAATTAATCAGACAGGAGTAATTAAATGCACCTGTCTCCGTGGCAATAGTTTCCATGGTAATCGGTGTTTGATTCATTGCACCAATATATGTTTGTGCCTTTCATAATAGTTATTCATTTCAACATGACAAACACTAGTTTTGGGTGGGAAAATATTAGTAACAGTTTCTTTTTAGTTGGGTTTCGGTTTGTGACTTTTGCCATTAAGAGGAAAACCAACTATTAAGTGACAAACTATTAACTTTAGAGGTTTTCCTCAGGTTTTCTGGTTACTGTTTACCATGGTACTGAAAGATTTCCATATTCATTGTTATACAGTTTTACAGTATCCATAAACGATCTTGAACAATCTTAAACAATATAAACTGCCTTAATTCTACGTGGCATTGATTCAACAAGGTGCTGAAAGCATTCTTTAGAAATGTTGGCCCATATTGATTGGATAGCATCTTGCAGTTGATGGAGATTTGTGGGATGAACATCCAGGGCACGAAGCTCCTGTTCCACCACATCCCAAAGATGCTCTATTGGGTTGAGATCTGGTGACTGTGGGGGCCATTTTAGTTCAGTCAACTCATTGTCATGTTCAAGAAACCAATTTGAAATGATTCGAGCTTTGTGACATGGTGCATTATCCTGCTGGAAGTAGCCATCAGAGGATGGGGACATGGTGGCCATAAAGGGAGGGACATGGTCAGAAACAATGCTCAGGTAGGCCGTGGCATTTAAACGATGCCCAATTGGCACTAAGGGGCCTAAAGTGTGCCAAGAAAACATCCCCCACACCATTACACCACCACCAGCCTGCACAGTGGGAACAAGGCATGATGGATCCATGTTCTCATTCTGTTTACACCAAATTCTGACTCTACCATCTGAATGTCTCAACAGAAATCGAGACTCATCAGAACAGGCAACATTTTTCCAGTCTTCAACTGTCCAATTTTGGTGAGCTCTTGCAAATTGTAGCCACTTTTTCCTATTTGTAGTGGAGATGAGTGGTACCCGGTGGGGTCTTCTGCTGTTGTAGCCCATCCGCCTCAAGGTTGTGCGTGTTGTGGCTTCACAAATTCTTTGCTGCATACCTCGGTTGTAACGAGTGGTTATTTCAGTCAAAGTTGCTCTTCTATCAGCTTGAATCAGTCGGCCCATTCTCCTCTGACCTCTAGCATCAACAAGGCATTTTCGCCCACAGGACTGCCCCATACTGGATGTTTTTCCCTTTTCACAGCATTCTTTGTAAACCCTAGAAATGGTTGTGGTGAAAATCCCAGTAACTGAGCAGATTGTGAAATGCCACGCTAAAAATTTCTTAAATCACCTTTCTTTCCCATTCTGACATTCAGTTTGGAGTTCAGGAGATTGTCTTGACCAGGACCACACCCCTAAATGCATTGAAGCAACTGCCATGTGATTGGTTGATTAGATAATTGCGTTAATGAGAAATTGAACAGGTCTTCCTAATAATCCTTTAGGTGAGTGTATAATGTAATGCAATTCAATGGTGATTGAGAGAGGAAGATATACACATCCCTCAAACTGGTGGATCATATTTGATACTGTTATTTTAATTATTTTCCCGCCAGCGTATATATATAAAAAAGTTGCCATTTGTTGTATGAATATCTGAACATGCAATTTATCAAAATAAAGAACACATCCTCTTCTTTAAATTTTTTTTTTCTAGTTTCATGCATTCATTTTTTTATCAACACTTGAATGTGGAAAGGGTTAACAGGATTAAAAAAAAGAAAATAAATATACTATAAATATACTTTAATAAAATATACTTAGTAATATTTCAAGAATACAAGCTTAATTGACTGAAAGAACCTAACAAAAAAAGTTATATAGAATTTATGTAAACTAAAGGACACTTGTATGTGTGACATTTGACAAATGCATGTCAAATATGACATTTTTACAATTATACTAAAAGCTTTAACTTTGTAAACTATAAACTGTCAATCAGATGATAGATGGCATGTATGTTGGAATGTGTACAGCAGGTATTCAGCAAAGTTTTGCCTTACAAATGTGCACATAAAATACGATACTGTAGACTTTAAAGGGTTAAGAAACCATTGGAAGGCTACAGGAGAGTCCATGCCAGATAGGGGAGTTGAGGTCACACGAGCCGTGTTGGAAACGTCATGATGACTAAACTCATTCTGGTCAGGTTTGTCAGATTCTGTTTGGAGACAGATGCCCGTGTCCACATGCTCCGAGCTAGCAAGAGCGACCTCAGGATCAGACGTCTGCTACACATTGAGCTGACAGCGTCCAGACCCAAGCACTGACTCGACTCAAACCGTCACACAAACGACAGAACCTTCTGTGACTCAGCTCTGTTTGTTTGTGTGCGCTTCATTCATCCCTTACCCGGAGCCCATGTGACCAGTGCCGTGTTCGCCAGTGTCCGAGGAGCAGAGGGGTGATGGGATTTCATGCTGGTCAGGATTTAGGCCTTTGTGGGGGAAGCTGTCTTTATGTAGACAATGCTCACAGACTTCCAGAAGACAGAGAGAAAACAACATAACTGTTGATTCTAGATTAGTTCATCAAGCTGACTGTCTGATGCATATTGCTAAGAAAACTAAGGAATGCTTTCCACAATTCACAAACTCCAACCTGATTGGCCAGTGTTAATTTTTTTTTTTTTTTTTGTGGCAATTTTCTGCCATTAGGTATTGAAAACTTATATTTCTTACCATATCATTTTAATGTATTATTTATAATCATAAACAAAGGGGTTTTTAACACGCATCATTTTACGGTTTACAGCACTTTGTATTCTTTCTTTTGAGGAAGAGCTAAGCTCTGAATTTGCTAAACTTGTCCATGTTAGTGGTATCAAGTCTTCAGAGTTTTGTTTGAGGCGCTTAGTACTAGTAGCTAGTAAACTAGAAACCCACTGATAGTACTGTGTATTAGTGCTGTTAAAATATATATATATATATATATATATATATATATATATATATACACACTTTTTTTTTCTTTTACTATTTACGATACCAGCATTTATATCCTGATAAGTAGGGATGCACCGAAATGAAAATTCTTGGCCAAAACCGAAAACCGAAAAAGAGGAAACCAAGGCCGAAAACCGAAACACCGAAATAAATTATGCCAATTATTAGTATCATTGCATTTATGGCTATGACTGTGTACAAACTTTACTAAAATCAAGGCATTGCAATTGCATAAATTAATATAACATTTTCAAAGAATAAATCAATTACAAATTATGCAAATATTTATTTAGCACAATGCACAGTATAAAATAAAATTCAAACTAAAATGTTTAACTTGACCCCACTCATGTGTACACTAAAAAATAATCTACTGGCCTGCAGAATGGTTTTAAAATGAAATGTTCTCTCAAAAACAAAGCCAAGCACAAACTTCTCATCACACTAGCACCCAGTTTGCATGTCTAAATTAGTTACATTTTAAAAATTTAGCATACAATAGCATAAAAAACCTTTTTAAGTGAACAATGGTCCATGTTTAATACAAATGTACATGAAACTTAATTAAACATGTTTAGTGAATGTAGAAAATATTTAAGAGAGCATTAATTTAGTTCTATACATACGTTCCCATATACATATTTTTTTTGTAATGTCACAAGTAATAATCTCAGGGTTTACTGGGTTTTACATGATTATTTTTGTATTGGTGGTGGAATACTAAAAAATAAACATTGTCATGTATTTATCTGTCTTCTTCTCACCGATTCCTGGTGGTTAGAGGACAGTTACTTGAGTCGTCCCCTGTCGTTTCAAGGAATAGTACAACGGAGAGCGCGTCAAGTATAAACGCCTCGACCGTTTGGAGCGGTGCACGCGCTGTTTGTGGAGACTCGCGCTGCCTTGTTTACTTTCGCCTGCCTCTGCAGCGCGAGTCTTATTTATAATTTTTAATTGTTTCATCCACCTATATCTGCTCTAAACAATGCTAAACAACCCGCTCGCAACCAGAGTCGTCGTCATGGTGGCGCGCATTGTTTAGAGCAGATATAGGTGGATAAACAAGGTTACCGTCTCATCACGGGTTCAGATACACTGAAATACGTCCACACCACAGACATGTTGCTTCAGACAAGCACGTGCAGGTCGCGGTTTCTGTTTGCGTCATCACAACATTTCGGCCGTATTGTTTCGGTGATAAAAGTCTTTCGGCCGAAAACCGAAAATGCACTTTTGGGCCATTTTCGGCCGAAAATTTTCGGCGGCCGAATATTCGGTGCATCCCTAATTTATACAATAGCATTTTGAGCGCTGTTAAATGGTTTCTTAAAAAACCTCTGATTGGACATTGTGTTCAACAGCGTTAAAAATGCAGGAATGCGAAATGCTGGTATTGTCACATTTTTAAATTTCAGCAATAATGTACTTTTGACAACACTACTGTGTGTTGTACTTGTTTTTATTTAGGGGTACGCCGAAATTCGGCTGCCGAAAATTATTGTTTTTTTTGGCCGAAACAGAAAATATATGCCGTCATCGCTTTGCGTTGTGACGCCATGCTAAATATTCTGCTTTACGCATGTGTGGAGCTTTATTGCTCATAGCCCGTGTGAACAATAATTTGTGAACATGACATTTCTATGTTGTAGTATACTTGTTTCTACATAGTAGGATACTTGTTTATATGTTGTAGCTTGTTGCTGTATCATGGTGTGCTGGGGAACACTGGTAAAATGACACTTCCCTCTGGTTCACTCATCTGAATAAAATATATATATGTTAATATTTAATATTAAAATATTTTTGGTCCAATTTTAGTGTTCAATAAAATAAAAATTCAAATAATAAAATTTCAATAAAAGTCTTTTATTTAATTGTATTGGCTTGTTTTTCTTTTAAATATTAAAATTAAATTTCATTAAGAAGTCTATTTGAATACCAAAAAAAAAAAAAAAGCCAAATTCATTAAATAATTAAAAAAAAATTATTTTCAGTTTCGATTTTTGGCCAAGTGCATCCAGAAGTTTCGGTTTCGGTTTCGGTTTTGGCCCAGAATTTTAATTTCAGTGCATTATTTTTCCATCCACCTTTTCCCTGAGAAAACGATGAGTGCTGACATGATGGATTCTAACTTCCGATTGGATGCTGTCCAGTTCTGGTCTCCATAGGAACCCATTTTTAAAACGGGGTAAAAAGAGCAGCTGAATTAATTAAACAAACTTTTTGAACTATATTCTAAATAGCGCCGGGTTAAGCTTCTACAGCAAACGCAATAAACTGTAGAAATTCCTAGAAAGTACATGTTTTGAGCACCAGCAAATCTGAAAATAATGTCCGTTTACGGCGCAATATGCCTCGCACTTTATGCCAAAGACTGAATAGAGAAAAAGAGAAAACAAGCTTGGCTCCCAACACTTAAATGAAATACTCCCCATGAAAGGTTTTATCATTTTGAGGACAAAACACCCCAAACGAGGAGCTCTCTGTCCGCCCATCTGTTTTCAACTTCATTTAATGGTAACTTTTACACCACATTCCATTTTGAGTTTTTTAATTAATCTTAAAAATGGTATAAAAGCTTTTCAAAACAATATGGAGACAGCATGAATACAAAGATGACATCCAAAGACTAGATTTTTAGAAGAGTTTTGACATTTGGAAGAACTTAAATGCTTATCACACACATTCCCGCTAATTTCTCCGCTGTCTGAACAAAGGATCACGATGGGCCAACACTGCTGTTATTATTTATCAATTCAGTTTTTTGTCTCTGTATCAACTTTTTCTGATAAACTCTCCTCTAAAGGACACTGTAAAAGTAAGTGTCACTCAACAAAATCGGGTAGTTTTTTACCAGAATAAGTTATAATGTGGACCAGGCTTTATGCTGAAACTTATTCATACATCATTCCTGTATGTTTTTTTTTTTGTTCTTTCTGAAAAAAGATTCCAGCTTTATCTTTTTGATTTCACCTTTTCTTTTGTCATGTTTATCACATTGAAATGTGCCTCAAATGTGCAGTTGTGATCCAAGGTGTTCCAACCTTTTCCTTTTGTTCTTCCAATTCAAACAAATCTCCCGCCTGATTACTTCCCACAGATGTGTCCCCTTTGCCCAGTAGATCATATCATTACTGCAAATTTGATTTGTCAAAGGTACACTTACCATTTCACTTCATTATGGCGAGATTGCGGGTTTCGGTAAGTGAGATTGCTAGATTATTACTGAGGTGAAAACTCAGACTCTTCAGCGCATTAGCTAAGGGCAGTCGACGCAAAAGAAGAGTTGAAAGATGAAAGGGTTGAACGACGGGATGATGATTGCCTTCTGTGCTGTAAATGTTCCGGGCGTCATGCTTTTTGGCATATTGTGAAGGAAGGGTTAAAGACAACCTTGAATCACAACTGATCCATTCAATTTCCACACGGGCTTTATGATGTCAAATGACGTGGTGGCTGATGATGCAGAGGCGTTACACAATCATAATAAGTCCACCTCTCAATGCAGTGTTATTAAATGTTCCCTTTATCTGCCGCCTGAATGTCTTGCTGTCAGTAGCTCAGCGTTCATTGTTCATGTAATCAAACGCATCTCTAGCAAAGCTTTCAAAGCTAGCCTCATCCACAGCCGGCTAGAGGACCCTTTACACGTGCGCTTCTCTGCTGTCTCCACACTTTGAGCTCTTGATTAACAAAATACTTCGGCTGTTGGTGGATTCAATTTAGTTGAATTAAATGCTTAGTTCAACCAGAAATGAAAATGATGTCATTAATGAGACTCCCTCATGTCGTCCCAATCCTTCGGAACACAGTTTAAGATATTTTAGATTTAGTCCGAGAGCTTTCTGTCCCTCCATTGTAAATGTATATGGTATACTGTCCTTGACATCATCAAAGTAGTCCATGTGACATCAGTGGGTTGGTTAGAGTGTTTTGAAGCATCGAAAATACATTTTGGTCCAAAAATAACAAAAACTGCGACTTTATTCAGCATTGAATTGTCTTCCGGTTGTGTTGTGGATCCGCGTTCAGTGACGCTGTCTGGTGTGTCCGTGTGTTCGGGTTCAAATAAATATGGCTGGGCAAAAAAATGCAAGTGTTCCTCTGTGTGGAAATCCTTAGACATGTTTGTGAAGAATGTTTTGTACAGCGTGCGTCTCCCTCAGACTGTAACCGAAGCTCAGCCGCACCAGACACACGTCAGCCGCGTCACTGAACGCGGCTCCACAACAGAAGCGGAAGACAATACAATTCTGAATAAAGTCGTAGTTTTTGTTATTTTTGGACCAAAATGTATTTTCGATGCTTCAAAACATTGTAACTTAACCCACTGATGTCACATGGACTACTTTGATGATGTCTTTATTCAGAGCCCGACCGATAAAGGATTTTAAAGGCCGATACCGATACAAATATTTGTTGGTTTTAAAATCCGATATTCCGATATATCGGCCGATGCTTTTTTTTTTTATTCAGAAACGCGCAACAAAACATTAACAGGTTTCCCTGACATTAGTTATTTGTAGTTATGTATGAGTTTTAACTAAAATAATATGATAATGCATTTTAAAAGGAAACTTACGTTAGCAGTCTTACACTGATGATAGTGGCATTAGCTAGTTTTGTGGTTAGCTAGTCTATGATGAGCCATAATTTTGCAATGGATAACGTCTTACTGCAAATTGTAAAATATACATTTTCAATATAACAGGCCAAGGAGAGATCCATCTACACACAAGTGTTGCCAACAGGGACGGTGTAGAGTGCCTTCTGGTGGACAAACTATACAACTCCAACACTCATGACATGGTTGAATATAACTGCCGATACCGATAGTTTGGAAAATGCCTAATATCGGTCTGCCAATATATCGGTCTGGCTCTAGTCTTTATTTCCTTTCTGGACAAGGACAGTATAGACCCCTTTTGCGGCGACGTCACAGTTACGTGACGGCGCTAGCTGGAGGAAAAACAAGGTGAAAACTGGAGGCGGCCAATACAAACCAGCACAGATTCGGCTGCATAATAAGGAGCTTAAATAATTGTTACTATTATTAAATGTCATCTTGTTGTGTTGTTTGGTGCAAGAATTGATGAAAAAATGAATATGCTGTATCTGGAACTTTTATTTCTAGAAAATATTCACATCATTGAAATCGCACTGTGTCACTCTTTACATTGTCGTCGTGGTCTCGGCGCTGGCTCGGCAGAACTGCGGATCGTACACACAAGTCTTGTACAGGATCATATAGGCATCTGAAGATTTATATGCCCTCAGTTTCTCTTTACAATCGGTTTATGTAGGTGTAGAAGTCAGGCCACTCAACCGAGGTAACGTACGTTAATCCTGTCAGATCATCCATGCATTGAGTGAGCGTCTAGGCGGCTACGGGTCGGCCAATCTGGTTCCGTCCGTTAAAAATAACTTTTGGAAATAACAATCGCGGTCCTGGACACTGAGTGACCTTACACATTAAGATAAAATCGGATTTTCTCCAGTCATTGTTAAAAAAACAAGCTAACAATCCTTGCTAACTAGCTAACGAAGCTCCGCCCACAAAAAAACATCACCATGTTTACCAACTGTAAAAGGGTCTATACCGTACATACATGTTCAATGGAGGCACAGAAAACTCTCGGACTAAATCTAAAATATCTTAAACTGTGGATTAACGGAGGTCTGACGGGCTCGGGACGACATGAGGGCGAGTCATTAATGACATAATTTTCATTTTTGGGTGAACTAACCCTTTAACGATTCGGTTAACAATAATATGGCAATTAATTTATCAAATGAATTGCAAGTACACACATTAATCTACATTTGCCAGACAATAACAATGAATACGTTATAAAAAGTTGCTTCATAAATCATATATTGTTTGTTTTAGTTAACAAATGCCTATCGTTTCCCTCATGTCTCGTCCTGCTGTGCAGTGGTCCTCTATACATAATGGCAAGTTTTACGCCTTAATCTGATTCCAGTGCTTTCATGCTAGTCAAAAGCTAGACGCCATTAGCCAAAGTGCAAGCCCGCCCAGCATGGGCGTCTGGTCTTTAAGTGAAGAATGGGAAGAGTTTTGAAAGGCCTTTTGAGTTTGGAGCAGCTTTTACAGCTCTTGAGTTATTTAAGATTTCTTCAGCCAGTTCGGAATAATGTGTGATGGGACTAAATCTAGGTCTTTTGTTTATTTTGTAAGTTCTTGGTTAAAGCGACAAACCTCTACGGACTTTGGGTGTCTTCATCGACATCAATCACGCTGATGGGCCTGGGAAACCGGCTGTTGTCTTTGAGATGGTGTTTCTCCATATCTTGTTTTCTGACGGAACTGTACAGGAATACAGAACAGCGGTCTTGCTTTGCTAAAACAGCCATGTAATTGATTTTCTTGGGGTTTTATTGCCCTTGGCGTTTTCTGTTCGATGTGGTCAGCTGGCTTCTCTTCTCTAATTAAAGTGGATTAGATTACATTCAGTTTGTTAATGTAATTTTATGCATATTTAAAAGTCTGAACCTTTTAAGACTTAATGTCAAGTCAGAGCCGTGGCCTAACAGTAAAGCATTGGCGCTCATGCAGGAGTTGGGAGCTCGATTTCTCTTGTGCCATGAACCTTTTGTACGTTTGTTTCCGTTCTCTCCTCAACTGTGAGAAGATTTCCTCCAACCTCAATCAAACACTCATGAACTAAATAATCAACCTGGTCAGGGTTACTTACATTTCAGGCAAGTGTGAAAAAAATCAGTTTTATAAAATCTAGACTGGCATTATGCAAATTTGGGTAACACTTTATTTTACGATGTCCCTGTTACATATGTTACATGTACTTACCGTAGTAATAACAGTAAATTATAATGCAGGTCTATGGTCACCACCTCAAAGAGCATGCACAGAGAAGTCCAGATTAAACATGATTTAATGACTCGTAAATGTAAGTACACATTGATGGCCTAAGACACGAAACGAACGGTTTGTGTGAGAAAATGAACAGTATTTATATCGTTTTTACCTCTTGCGGGCACTTTGTGGCTGTATTTACAAGAGGTAAAAACGACATAAATCCTGTTCGTTTTCTCACACAAACCGCTCATTTCGTGTTTTAGGCCATCGATGTGTACTTACATTTACGAGTCATTAAATCATGTTTAATTTGGACTTCTCTGTGCATACTCTTTGAGGTGGTGACCATAGACCTGCATTATATGACTGACAGACAAGAACGGTTTGACCTAAAAATATCAAAATTGAAAATACTGCGGAAACAAAGACACCTACACCTTGGATGCACTTGAGGTAAGCTGAAACATACCAAAAATTAATTTCAAAGTGAACTATCACTTTAACCAGAAAATAATCTCTTGATGGGGGAATTGACATACCCTGCAGGTTAAGAAACACTTTCAGATTGGTCTGGTCTGGAGTCTCCATCACATGTGTTTAAGCTCTCTCTCTCTGCTTGTTCTTGCGGTCCCCCAAGCTTCATTGAGTCCCGTCATGTGCCAGGCAGTTTGTTTGGTGTGCAGCGTCAGGGGAATATCCATCTTTCCGCAGAGCTGTCCCTCACATCCATTAATCAAGACACTTTCTCCTGATGGAACACACCTTAATTAGCATCTAACTGCTTTATGCCTGCGCTTCTAGTGAGCGAGTCAGTGAGTGTGAATGCAAAGCAGAAAGGCAGGCGTTCATTTGAGACACGCTCCAGCCGTCCCACGGGCCCTGTCGCGTCTTCGCTGACACTTAATCCCGGGCCTGGATGATTGGCAGCGAACTGCTCTGCCGCCAATGACGCTCGTGTTTTTCCATCCACCTGCTTTTGTTTCAGGTCATTGATAGCCCTGAGGTTCACATGCTGAACGGGGGAGGAGGAGGAGCGGGAGGAAGAGGAGCGAGACGAGAGCTAGATTGAGTTTCCTTGGCGACCGGTGGACCCACTTGGGGCGATGACTCTGGAGAATGCAACACGCACACTTGAGGTGAGGGGCGATGCCAAGCGGTATTTTCACGCTGGTCTGTAACTTTATGTGTCTGTGTCTCTTGTGATTCTCAATGTTGCCACATTTTCTGCATCTGGTCTCGCCGAACAGCTGTAATTAATAAAGTAGTTTCCTGAGGAATCATTTGTACTTTATCTGTATTATGCTGTGCAGTAACTGCTGATAAGTGATCATCAGGTTTTGGTTGATTTCTGTAATCTAGTTTGGATCTTGGATCTTTTGCCTAATGAATTGCCCATTTGCTCTAAGAGTAATAAGTAATGGTGTTTCATACTAATTTACCTTGAACATCACCTAGTTAAGTGGCTATTTTGGTAAATTTTGGGTCTTTAAAAAAAAAAAGACTTAAAAATAGAAAAAAAAAATGTTCATGCGCGAAATGGGATTTGTTATTGTGCTCACAGGTTACAATTTCTAGTTTGTGTATGCTATAATCTAGGGCTGCATGATTATGACAAAAATCAAAATTGTCAATTCCCTTGAAATTTTAATTTCGATAATTAATTACGATTTATATTGCCAAATATATATATATATATATATATATTACGATTAATTGCGATTAATCGCATCCAAAATAAAAGTTTGTGTTTACATAATATATGTGTGTTTAGTGTGTATAATTATTTTGAATATATAAATACACACATGCATGTATATATTTAAAAAATATTAGCATGTATACTTTATATATGTTTATACAAAATTTATTTGATATATTAATAACACATTTGTCTTAAATATATACATGCATATGTGTATATTTATATATACAAAATAATTATACACACTGCACACACATCTATTATGTAAACACAAACTTTTATTTTGGATGCGATTAATCGCGATTAATCGTTTCACAGCCCTTATATATATATATATAAATATATATATACACACACACACACACACACACACACACACATATATACCTGTGTATGTATATATATATATATGTGTGTATATATATATATATATATATATATATATATATATATATATATATATATAGATATATGTATGGCATGCAGTTGCTTCAATAAAAAAAATAACAACAAGGTAAAAACTCTTCCTGGAAAACTTTTATTACTTTTCTGTAACATTCAGCCTCAAATGGCAACATTGGTTTGGTTTGGCTTCTTTAAATAAAAAAAAAAAGCATAGGGGCTTTCACACCAGGTAGTTTTAGGAACAAGCCACCAGGTTGGTTCCCTTTGGCCGTTTTCGTGGTTGCATTCGCACTGCCAGGTAGAAACTCTTTTTTTTTTTTTTTTTTCTTTCTGACTTTTAGATATCCAGTGTCGCTAGCTGAGCAGAAATACATAATCATGTTTGGCTAGGTCCCCTCAAAGTTGCGTTGGATTTTCTCCTCCGCATAAAGGTTGAGAGGTCCATCTATCACTGTTTTTCTTGTTCATAGAGTTAGTTTGTGGTGTAAATATATAGGCTATAATCTGAATTTACATAGTTTTTTTAAAAATGGCGGCTGCCGGTGATCCTCGTGTGTTCGACCAATCAGCATACACTAAAGTTCCTATGGGACTGGGTACTCTGAAGTAGTCGAGATAAGCCTCTTGCAACATAACATGCTCCAAACACATCTCAAGCATGCAGAAGTCATTTTAAAAAGTCTTTTTTTTGTATTTATGGCTAGTGTTGTCTATAGTGTTGTCAGTATTCGGTAACATACCACTAAAAATTCACGGTTCTCTGTACAAATTTCGGTACCAATGCTCAATTTAGATTACATTTACATAAATTAAAGTGTTTATCATGGTTACAAATATGGAAACTGTACATCTGTATTAAAACAATTCACAAAAAGATTATATAAAATTACCTAACAATAAACAATAGTTTATAATGTATAATATAATGTAGCAATTATTCTCTAACACATACTAACACATTTTTAAAATCAAAAGCTTTAATCTGTAATGCACAATGAATGTAGTAAACAAACATGACCAATCAAGTGTTTGTATTAAATAACTTTCACAAACATGAATTAATGTTGTAAAAATACATTGTTCACTCAATGTGTTGATGTTAAATAATGCATTAAGGAATGTGAATGAGTGGTGCCTTATTGTAATGTTACCAAACTATACAGGAGATAAAACATGTTTTATTTGACTTGACTGTACTTTTATTTAATCCAAAACTGCATTTATATTTCATTTTAAAAGGGCTTTTTAAACCTGCTAAAAGTTATCCAGGCAAGAATATGCCTTGAACTGGGATCGATATTTATGACATAAATAGGGATGCACTGATACTAATACCAGTACTCTGGTGTTTGTTGGATACTGTGCTCATGTACTCATAAAACTACCACGAAACCACTTTAGAGGCCATTCACGTATCGCGTTTTTTCCAAAGCGTCAAATTCTTTCCAAAGCGTTTGCTCTCCTGCGGCGTCTTTGGAGTTTTTATTGTGAGCGCGCTGTCCTCGCGCCTACATTTGAAATTGCAAATATGCATGTGAATGCCCTCTTATGGCAACTTGACATTAGCTGCATTTCCATTACCCTTCAATTTTGCGCAAATTGAAATTGCGAAATGAAAATACGCTCAATGGAAACGCGTCAATTTCGCAAAAACTACCGTTTACCGCAAAAAAAAAGTTTTTCAGGCAATTCGAAAAAGGATTTTTTCACAAAACTGCAATGGAAACTGGTTTTGTGCATTTACAGTCACCTGACTTAGAAGACGGAGTGTGTTTTAGGTCAGTTTCCGCAAATAATAATAAAAATTATCATCATTAGCCTATTATAACATTTATTAGGCTACATATGTAGAAGACGCTTTTATCCAAAAAAGGAACAAAGCAATTCGTCACATCTCATTCATAGTACAGGTTGGACAATAATAATAATAGGGCTAAGATTATCACAAATAAACACTCGATTTTGACCAATATCCAAGAGTGTGTGCGGAGTTTGGAGCACGCAATGAAATCCGTATGAAAGATGCAGTTCTCTCTAAAGGTGCATCCGGAGATGGAGATATGTTTTTAGGTCGTTATTTTTTCAGACGCATTTATTATTACTCACCTATACAGCACTGCGGGAAAAATATAATTTCCAGGTTCTAATTTGGCCTTAGAAAACCAGTAAAATCTACATTTTTTTCCCATATTAATTTGTGGATATTTTAAATGTTTTAAAGGGGTAAAAATCATAAAAAATATCTGAAAGTTCGTTGAGATGTATATATAGCGCAGCATTGGTGTGATCAAACTAAAATGTCGGTGTTCAACTATGCGTTTTAAAAATACAACAACCGTTCATTTTTCGTTTTGCAAGTAAGAACGAATGCAAGTACACTGACCGTTTGGACATAATACGAGACAGAGTTCTTTATTAAATTCATTAAAAAAGAAACGATAATTACAGGAATAGCCTACTGGACTCAAAGAAATGCCACAATCAAGACCTCGAAGCAGAAATAAGGGAGAAACACCCAGGAACTATTAATGCTTGGATAACACACACCACGTCTCCTTCCATTTATAATAATAATGTCTAGTGCGGTGCATGGCTGTGATATATATAAACCAACCAACGTCCATTGCCATGATTTTTGGAATGACTTATGGCGAGAGGCAAAAAAGACGTTTTAGTCGCATAACATCGGTTAATGGAAACGCTGTCATTTCGCAATAGTTTTTTACTGACATTTGGAAATATCGCAATAGTTTTGCGCAAATCTGTCATGGAAATGCGCCTAGTAGCCTATAATCCAAAATATTTCTATATGTGGCTCTTTCCCCCTTTCGTGTCAACAAGTGGATTCAGAGCCATTTCAGCGTTATGAAGAGGACGCAACTGTGCACCTTTCAGACAGCGCGTCAAGAACCGGATTAAGCCGGTACTCGGTACCTAGAAAAGCTGGTACCGTAACAGTTTAATTTTTTTTAGAACCAAGTTTTTTGACAACACAAATCGTGGCTTTGAACAATTATGGAATCGTAGCATCCATAAACGCGATTGGAAATTCGATTAATTGTGCCGCCCTACTATAATCTATTTACTCTGTGTCTCTGCCATCTTACTAGAAAACGAGATCATGGATTACGGGTTCATAAAAAAGATTGGAATGCTAATTTGGCTTTTAATGTTAGGGCAATACCTGTAATATCAAGGCCTAATGTCCGGTTTACTGCATCCGAGACACCACACTGGGAAATGTCCTCATGGCACAATACAGCTTTGTACATCGTCCTTTATTCTAAGTGTAATGGTTCATTAGAAATGGTTGGAACAATAAAAAAGTCCTTAATTTGAGTTTTGTTTGGGCAGTATATTTATATAGACCCACATAAAACTCTAATGGACAATTAAAAAATCCTTACAAATGCAGGAGAAATGCTGACTTCATTCATTTAACAGCACTTCGAGCTGACGTACTGCCCTAAGCAAAGGCAAATTTTGAGCACTTTTTACTGTACCGATCTCCTTTTTTTTTTTCAATGGCCCCTTGAACTTGGCAAATAGGACCATGTACATTGCGTGTCGACCACGGCCACCGGGGGTGCGTTAAAGCGGACATAAGGCCTTGATATTAAAAGTTCTGCCCTTATGAAAGCCTATTTTTGACCAAATAGATCTCTATTAACTCGTACACATCCACGCTCTTGTTTTCTTCCTAGTACGATGGCAGAGATGCACAAAAGAAACGGCTTATATTATAAACTCGAAATTATAACGCTTGAGCACGCAAAAAATTCTCGGAAGTATGTATTTTTTTATTTTTTGCAGAGGTCCCGCCACATCAATGAAATGTTTACAGTCATTTACAACATAATTGAGTGTATTGTGACATTTTGACAGTTATTCGCAAGGTCTGAGCACGCTTGCAGATCATTCCTCTAATTCAGCTGCACAAGAGAGCACAAATAAATCATATTTAAAAAAGACCTGAACAATACAAGTAATTGTAAACAGTATCATTTACCCAATTTATTTTACATCCCTCCTTCTCTAGATCAAGAGCAATCATTAATCACTTGAGTTCTTTCCTGCTCTTAAATTTGTGTTTTTCTCTAATAAGTTGGAAAATGTATTTGTGCTTTTTTTTGTTGCATATTTATGCATTTTAATACTATTTTAAGGAAGCTATAAGATTACATTAAAGGCTGAACCAAAATGCATAGTCAACTTTTTTTGTGTGTATTCAAAAATAAACTCTCAAGAGGCCGTATGAAACACGAGACCCCTGGTCATCGGACTTTTTAAAAAAAATTTTTTTTTAACATATTTCCATTTATATATATTTATTTATGTTTATTTATTTATTTTTTTTTTTTACATATTTTTACATATTTTTTACATATTTCTTTCTTTTTATTTATTTATTTATTTTTCCTTACATTTCGGACAGTTGCCCATAATATAATTGGGTCCAACTCAGGAATCAAATTTGAGTGTCCTCTTGCTACTACCAATACTGCAGAAAAACTGTTAATATTACTTTTTGAAAAGGTAATTTATATACTACTTGTACGTAAATTTATATATAAAATTTGAACTTTTATTCTATTTATGGTCCCTAGGTGATATACGGTCAGGTATCACTCCTGATCTTTGTCCAAAGGCAGATTTGTCTTTATTTTCTATGTTATTATTCTCCATAAAGAGTGAAGTGTGAGCTAGTCTGACTCAACTAGTGGTATAGAGACCGGCTATACTGAACAAAGTTGTGTTCAAGTTGCTAAAAAACAAGACTTGTGTGTGTGTGTGTGTGCAAAAACAGAGATATATGAACCTTTGCTGTGTTGAATTATTCACCGCAGGCCTGAACAGAAATGAGCCTGGGCCAGAAGAAGCGAACGCTGCCCAGATCAGGTGCTTGTTAATAATGAAGTGCTCAGCTCCAAGCCTCTCTGGAGGTTTTTTCTTTTGTGAATGTTTTGTCTCTCACTCAATGCTTTAGCCTCTGAATGGCAGTTACAGGCAGGTAAACCGAGGCCCTGTCCCACACGAAGGACTCAAGGAGGCGACACTCAGTTCATAAAAACACCCGTGTACGTGTGAACTAGGCCTGAATCACCCCTCTGTCTTTCTCAGTGTCAGTATGTGAACTCTATCAAAGTCACACATGGATCATACATCACTTCATCCAACTCGCCAGACAATCAACATACTCTAGTTCAGTCCCAATCATGATGGTTGTTGAAATCCCAGTAGATCCTCAGTTTCTGAAATACAACTACCTATAACCATCCCATGTTTAAAGTCACCTTTTCTCCCTCGTTCTGATGCTCAGTTTGCGCTTCAGCAGATCGTACTGATCATGTCTACATGCCTAACTGCATTGAGGTGCTGTCCTGTGATTGGCTGATTAGATATTTGGGTTAACAAGCTGTTGAACAGGTGTACCTAATGAAATGGCCTGTGCGTGTGTGTATGTATATGAGGGGTGTAGCGGTACATGTATTCGTACTGTACAGACATCACGGTTCGGTGCGTGCAGTCACAGGTGATCCACACTCCAGTCCAGCAGGGGGCGTGCGCTCATGGAAAGCTGTTTGCTGTTTTCACTACTTAAAGATATCAATAAAACAGCTTGAGAATAATTTCTCACGTAGCATTACATTTACCTCAGGCATTTAGTGTCGACAGCAGGTTAAGTTCACTAGAAATTAACTCTAGATAAGCATTTCGGATGCACTATATTAACCTATTTATGATATTTACGTCTATGTGTGTATATATATATGTGTGTGTGTGTATGTATAAATATATATATTTGATATTTATATATTTATATATAACTGAATTTAATAATTTGGGCTCTGCTGTTAATTGTAATCTCTAATATTATTGTAATATGTAAATAAGTGCTCCCTAAGTTACTGCATTAACTATTTTTTTTTTATCCTTTTAGAATTTTTTTTAAATCATAATTGAATTTACAATGAAAATATAGAGACGCATTTGTTAATAAAGTTGATCCCCCTACTGTATCAAACCCGTAACGAACCGTCAAGTTTATGTACTGTTACACCCCTAATGTATTGTATTTATTTATGTATATATGTATGTATGTGTGTGTGTATTTTTTTTTTATTTTTGTACATGGCACAGATGCTGTTCATAGACATTTTAAGTAGATTCAAATCATATCACTGCTGATGAGTGTAATATTTGAACTGAATGGTATATTTATAGCAAAAAAAATTGACAAAAGAGCACAAATAAACATGAACAACGTGAACAGTATGAGTAATTGTGAACAACCATTTACCCAATTTATGTCCCTCCTTATCAAGAGCAAGAGCAATCATAAGAGTAATCATTTCATGTTTTGTGCTCGAACATTTGTGTTTTGCTCTGATAACAATTCTTTTTTTATATTAATTAATGAATTAATTTTCCTATAAGTATTAAGCTATAACATTAGGGTTGGGTATCGAGAATCGAGTATCGATTGGAACCGAGACTAACTTTTCGTTTTTCCCGGAATCGTTCAAAAGTTAAAATTTCGATTCCTAGTTTCGATATTCACAGTCTGCCGAGCGGAAGAAGAAACCGCTGAACAACACCAAAGAAGAAGCGTCTACCGGAAGTGTTGGCATAACCACGCGAGTCGAACATGAGTACCTTACGTCGGCGATCCAAAGTGTGGCTTCGCTTTTCTAAAAATAACGAAATCTCGGTAAAATGCAAAATTTGTGACAAAAGGAGTATTTTTACAGAAGGAGTATTTCCTTCAGAAAGGATTATTTCCTTCAGAAAGAGCGTTGTTTAACAAGGTTAGCTAAACTTTTTTGACCCTGCCTCTTAAAAGAATCGGAATCGAGAATCGTTAGGAACCGGAATCGAAACAAGGAATCGGAATCAGAATCGTTCAAATTCAAACGATACCCAACCCTATATAACATAACGTTAAAATCTAAAAAAAAGTACATTTTGGATTTAAGGATAAACTATCCACTAAGTGAGCGGTGTGTAACTACAAGGCCCTGTTCTAGTACATTCCTAGATTTCTGACACATTTAGGACTTTAGTCCATAGAGCCCCTAATAAATGCTTCATTGTGCTGTGACTCGCATCGTTGGATACAACTGAACGTCAGAGTGTGTACATGGCCACAGAAAACACTTCTGATCGACAACATCTACTGAACTAAAGTAGGATTGCCATCTCTGATTCTAGGTTTTATAATATTTTTTTTATCTTTCTTGTTGGCAGATCAGAGTGGATATATTTATGTGGCTTCTAATGTTCACACAGAATTTAACAACAAGTTATTTTAAACACTGAAGCACTGATATGCATCCAGCATCAGCTTTGGAAAAGGATTCTGCTCTTTGGCTCTGTGTGAGATGCTGAAATATTCCCTATACTAGTCCATACAGTTGCCTCAAGTGTAATTGGACACTTCTTATGTCGCTTTTCCACTGCATGGTATAGTACTGTTCGGTACGGCATGCTTTGGCGCTTTTCCACTGCATGGTACGGTACGGTTCAGTTTCTGCTCGGCTCACTTATGGCACATTTCCACTGCATGGTACGGTTCGGCTCACTTATGGCGCATTTCCACTGCACAGTACGGTAAAGTTTGGCTCACTTTTGGCGCATTTCTTCTTATTATTGATTTATTATTTTAATTTTATTTTGGCTTTTTCAATGAACAAAAACAAACAGTTTTTGGTACTTTTAGTTTAACAGTAACACCACTGGTGTTGAATTTAATATTTTGGCTATTGTTTTCAGTATGGATTTTTGTGGTGTAGTTGTAGTGTTTCATAGTTTTGCAGTATTCTCAGATCCATTTAAGAATCCATTTTGCAGATTTGAAAATCTGCATATAGAGAGTACATTTCGGGGTATTGTGATTGGACCTCGAAACATTTCTTAGACACCATTGCTTTCGGCACACTTACAATTCGGGCAAAAAGGCAGATTGTCATGTTTTTCATCACTCAATTTATCATTTAGTACTGAGTGTTGCAGCAGCCGATGAACATGTTAATGAACAAACTGAATCATCTGTTGGCTTGAACAACGATCCCTGATCATTTGATCTAGCGTCCATGTTTCCTGTTGTTTATACAGTGATGGTGAACGCTGGACTCGTGTATAGAAGGTTATCCTGCCAGCTGGGATTGGCAGGCTTGTGTTTCTCTATTTGTTCTATTGTACAAATATGCCGTTGTCAAAAATGGGCATGTTCGTTTACATAGCTGTAATATATTTTAAAATGTCATTTATTTCTGTGACCAAAGCTGAATTTTCAGCATCATTACTCCAGTCTTCAGTGTCACGTGATCCTTCAGAAATCACACTAATATGGTAATTTGCAGCTCAAGAAGCATCTATTATTATTATTATTATTAAAAACTTTTGTGCTGTTAATCTTTTTGTGGAAAGCTTGATGCGTTATTCAGGATTAGAATATCAGGATTAGAATGTCATCAAATCATCCTTGCTTAATTAAAGTATTAATTTCTTAATAATAAAAAAAGAAATCTTACTGACTTCAAACTTGAACATTAGTGTACAATCTAACATGTTTTGTGCTGTTAAAAGCCATTTAATTTCAGTTAACATCAAGGTTGACATGTTTACCTGTGGAAATAATTAAGGGCAGGATCAGATTAGACTGGATTGTGAAGGGCTTAAAACATGTTATGCCGTGACGTTATCAGTTAATATTTGACTTCCCCATAGCCTAGGTTATGTCAGCACAAGACAGGCACAGAGTGTTTTTCATTTTTAATGAACAGTTATGAAAACCCTTTCTTAAAGGGATACTGCACCTCTGGAAAGATGAATGTGTATTTAAAATGGGTCATTTATGTAGAAGAAATGTGAAATTTGGAGCTTTCTAGACTGAGAAAAGCCAGAAAATTAAATTTTTTGCTTATGTGAATGAAAGACAACAACTCCCAGAATGCACTTGCTTCGCTGCCCTAGGAGGCCACGCCTACCGGTAACAGAGCACAGTAGTTAAACAACAAGTTCAGGCTACTAGTGAGTCTCCGTGATGAGTCTGCCCGAAAATGTGTTTCGAGATCGCCCAAAATGTCCGGGATTTGGCTTTTGCGTTCTACAGTCGTCATTCATAATGTTTACTGTGGCGAGCGGGACGAGTGAGGGCCGCGGGAGAACGGCGCGAGTCACGTTTACTGTGGTGAGCGGGACGAGTGAGGGCCGCGGGAGAACGGCGCGAGTCATGTTTACTGTGGCGAGCGGGACGAGTGAGGGCCGCGGGAGAACGGCGCGAGTCACGTTTACTGTGGCGAGCGGGACGAGTGAGGGCCGCGGGAGAACGGCGCGAGTCACGTTTACTGTGGCGAGCGGGACGAGTGAGGGCCGCGGGAGAACGGCGCGAGTCACGTTTACTGTGGCGAGCGGGACGAGTGAGGGCCGCGGGAGAACGGCGCGAGTCACGTTTACTGTGGCGAGCGGGACGAGTGAGGGCCGCGGGAGAACGGCGCGAGTCACGTTTACTGTGGCGAGCGGGACGAGTGAGGGCCGCGGGAGAACGGCGCGAGTCATGTTTACTGTGGCGAGCGGGACGAGTGAGGGCCGCGGGAGAACTGCGCGAGTCATGTTAACTGTGGCGAGCGGGACGAGTGAGGGCCGCGGGAGAACGGCGCGAGTCATGTTTACTGTGGCGAGCGGGACGAGTGAGGGCCGCGGGAGAACTGCGCGAGTCATGTTAACTGTGGCGAGCGGGACGAGTGAGGGCCGCGGGAGAACTGCGCGAGTCACGTTTACTGTGGCGAGCGGGACGAGTGAGGGCCGCGGGAGAACTGCGCGAGTCATGTTAACTGTGGCGAGCGGGACGAGTGAGGGCCGCGGGAGAACTGCGCGAGTCATGTTTACTGTGGCGAGCAGGACGAGTGAGGGCCGCGGGAGAACTGCGCGAGTCATGTTAACTGTGGCAAGCGGGACGAGTGAGGGCCGCGGGAGAACGACGCGAGGCCGGTGGCGTGATTACCGATGAGCGACACCTGTGAGACGCACCGGTCTCGTATCTCTCACAGAGGAACGGGGATTTTCTTAGCAATGTTAAAACACACATCAACCGATCACTTGTTTAGCATTCATGTAAACACTACATTCAGATTCACCAATCGGAATGAATTCAGTTAGATTGAAACAAAAGCTGTGCATGTAAACAATGAATGGCGACTGCAGAAAACAAAAGCTGATTCACGGACATCGACAACCGGATATGTCCGGGAAAAAGAGGATGGATACTACTCAGCTTTCTCCACAGAACAAGAGCCTGCTAGCTTAGTTTCCAAAAAAAGATGGCCGACACTATGTGTTCATTCTGTGAGTGAGATCACCCTCTATGGGCGGGTTGAGAACATGCGGCACAGACCCTACTACTGACTGTAGACAAAAAATCCTCCGATGAAGCAAAATGGCGATTTTTGTGTCAACGGAGGATTTTTTCCAGACAAAAAATACATAAATCTCTCGTCTCAGGGGGATATGAGGGTGGAAAGCATGGTAATTCGAAAATACTACAGGTTTTCTACTAATACAAAGCTTAATGCTAAATCCTGAAGTATTCCTTTAAAGAATACTTTAAACTTTAGTACACAATAAGACAGGGTCATTTATTAATAAATATAATAGTGTTTTGAGCCATGACGACACACAAGAGCTGTTTTGTTCAGCAGATGCCCTGTTCTCTTAGCAGAAGATAAAGCGCGATTGTTTGAAGCACGTGGAGGTGAATG
Organism: Pimephales promelas; assembly: GCF_016745375.1. The sequence continues at coordinate 6,767,922 of NW_024121388.1, read as the reverse complement.
GGTTTCAGTATCCCAGCAGAAGCTGACTGTCATGAGTGGCTGACTGCCACAGGCCTCGGGTTTGATATTCCCGGCCATATCTTGTGGAGAGGCATCTCATCCACAGCAGAAAAAACACCCTCTATAACAGTACTTTAATATTGCATGCTTTCAGGTCAGGGAGAGCAAATGTTTTCCAGCTGACACTTGCAAACATCTCCAGGGGTAATTTACAATCTCCTCGAGGAAAATGTTATTACACTGAGAATGTTTTGGAATTGCAGCAGTGTTTCATGGGTAGGGCATGGCACCGTGCCAAGGTCATGGCTTCACTATTCACATACGCAGTGAAAGTGTCAAATGCAAAACATTTTATTGTTATAAAGTCATGCCTTATTTTTTAAACCCTGAAATTGTGAAGATTCAAGACAGGATATGCTGTCTTCCACAGTAATAGTCTTTCGCTCTTTTAAAATAAACTCACGATGAATTTGCACTGTAAAAAATAATCGTGATTTTTAACGGTAAAAATGCTACAGTGCAAAACTGTTAATTGGTTAACAGAACGTTTCCGTACTATATACGGTAAATAACTGATTTACAGTTTTTGAAAGTGAAAAAGAACAACTCATTGTATAATTTACAGTGAAAAACCATAAATTGACATTCCCACAATTCCCTCTGTGACACTTGACATTTTATGTATTTTTGTTGAAATAACCAAGTTCCTCATAGTTTTCTTGTTTTTCTTCTAATCAGTTGTGTTATTAGGGGCCAAGCACTGAAGGTGCGGGCACCTATTGTAATCGTTCTGGTTCTTTTATTCTTCTTCTTCCGTTTCCGACTGGGCGTCTATGGCAGCCCATAGACTGTTTTGCGGGAAAGTTGTTTTGGTTTGACATTCTGATAGAGGACAGTCCCAACATTAAATAGACCAATTTTGGTGTCTCTATCTCATTCCCTCTAGCGCCACCAACTGTCCAAATTTTGAACCGTAATGCCTATCAACAAAATTGGGTGTGGTACACTTATTTTCACGGGAGTCATCTTTTTGAGTTCCTGAATCATTGCCGAGTCCAACGAAATCAAACATGCTGGGTTTCGTCTTATGGTTGGTGTAGCGTAGTGATTTAGCGCAAAAAAAACATTTGGCGATATCTTCGAAACCGCTGTTCCGATTGAGACGAAACCACAAATCGGAAACATAGGTCGATAGTTAAAACAATAATGCCCAAATGCAAAAAAAATGATGGGAAGGGGTAGTAAAATTCAAACAAAGTCATGTGTTGGTCATTTTTTACGTGTTTTTTTCATGTAAATGTCTAACTCTGAAGCAAATTGAGATATTTTCGCCAAAATTGACACACGTATGTATGGGCTCACTCTGAGGACACATAAAACAATTGTGGGACTGACGCCGCCTTCACACTGGCAGTTTAAATCAGCTCCGTAATACGCAATACGTTCCCAACGGACGTCGTACTACACAGTGAAAAGCGTCGGACGCGGGTAGAACAAAAATTGCGGAGAGATTAAAGTTTGATTGTATCAGTTCTGTATGGTCTCTCTGATGAGGGTTATGCTGCGTGAGGAAAGTTGCTCAGGACGTTGACATGTTAGGTCGAATAAAAATGTGATAGTGGTCAATAGTTCAATGTCTACCTTCAATTTAATTGTATTAACTGCCCTTATAAGCGTTAGAAAGTCATGAAATTATAAAATGACATGACAACTTATCGTTATAAAATCATTATTTCTTTTATTAAAAGTTAATAATTCAGGTTTGTTTATCAGTACCATAGCAACGCTCAACTTCCGCTGGAATTGTCGGATAAGAACCGTCCGTAGCTTTTCGCACGAGTTCAAATTTTTGAACGCATCCGGATGACCAACGGACACGATTTTCTTCGCACCGCACTCGGTCTGACCCATTCGCATGCGGTCTGCGAATCTCCATAGGAAATGAATGACTTCCGGTCGTTTCGCAGCCGCATCGGAGCTGATTTCAACTGCCCGTGTGAAGGTGGCGTGAGCCTCTTGGTGGCGCTATAATAGAACAAAACGTGAAATTCCCATTGATTTCAACAGTTTTGTGAAATAAAATACTATACTAAACAAATGCTTTGGTCTAACATTAAGAAACTCAGTGTATGCCATAATCATTCAAGATATTCTTTCAAAATTACTTTTTTTTGCTTTCCGAAGTAGAAATAAAGTTAGTTATTTTAAGAAACTAAACCGGGTCAGTTCATGAGTTCATGTTTTCATTCCTCAGTGTTGCCGTTTGAACATTTTATTTATATAAATTCTGTTATGTAAGGAAAATGGCACAATGCTTAAATTCCACGTTGTACTTCCTTTTTTTGTAATATTTGATAACAATAATAAATAAATATAAATTCGCTACTATGGTGCAGTGTCCTTAATCTAAACTTATCTTATCTTATTGCGTATTACCCTGAGCATGTAGCAGTTATCTTTCTATCTACATGCTTTACCTTCCATAATATATAACCAGATTGTCCCCTTTTCCAGTGACCTGACACTCTATACAGTCATTTGCTGTATAATGACTCTTATGTCATTCATCCTTGCACACCGTGTGTGTGTGTGTCGCGCAGGAGTTCATTATTCTGCTGTGTAAGTGAGGGAGGAGGACTGTCGGATACACTGCTAATGAGCAGTCTCTGTGTTAATTAGGCAAAGAAGAACGATTGTGACTGAATGAGGCGGTTTCTGACTGAACTCCCCGACTGATATTATTCATATTAATATAACTTGTGATGTGTATCTCGTGGCAGACAAAAAAAAAAACAGGAGTTCACTTGGAGTTTATAAAGTTTGTGAATTTATAAACCAGATGCTAATGTGATGTTTTATATTTATACCATCCCGATTTCTGCTCATGCTGTTTTCCACTATTGAGCTGGAATCTTCAATGTTTCAGTATTATGCATGCAAAAGTGTTTCTGTAGCAAAAAATTCGTTTCTGCCAATCAGTTCAATAAATAAATGTCAAATTGTGATTTAATCAAATTATTTTGTCACTCAAAAACATTTTTTCTCTCTTGATTTCACCAAATCTGATTGGCTGGGAGGGTTGTAAAAGAGGTTTACCAGATTGAAGACAGAGACAATTTATATAGAGACATGCAACTTTCGAAATCCTCAATACAACTATATAGGGAAAACCCGTAACGCCAAAGATGGCGGTTGAATGCACATGCCCCGCCCCTCCTGCTGGAAAGCCAATCGTCTGCTTTTAACAGTCAAGCCGGGAAGCGTGTAAGCCTATCGTCTGGTTCCATTGACGAATGCGCACAGTTGAGGTTTGCGACAGTGGAGACGAGAACCCTTGCGTATGCGCAGTAAACGCATAACCTGTGCAGAAAAGGGCGTTTTAAACCTTATTTTGGGGCAAAGTGATCAAACATTTTCTGCGATTTTTATCATATTTTACCGCTGTTGACCAGTAAAAAGTGCAGGTCTGACTCTCTGCTCATTCATTTAGATAGGAGCCTGGTCTTGTTAGTCCGAAATGGCTGCCTGGAGGCGTTGCCAAGATGGCGGCCGAGTGCCATGACTGATTAAGAGGGCTTTGTTGAAGATTAAAGATGACCTTTTGAATTAATTTTAGAGCAGTTACATAAAAACTACTTTGCGTTTTGCATTTTGTATCAATATCTCAATGGTGGTGTTAGTTATTCAGTGCATATGTTTGTTTACTCTTACATATTTCTTTTCTGTATTGGGTATAAATAAATGTCACTTTTATTATTCACTCATTTTCTGACTAGACGATCTGGATTAGATTGAGTTCTTGTCCTGTTTTGATGCTCATATTTATTATTAAATGTCTTTCTCTTCATAGATCATGTTGCAAAACTGTGTCAAATGGCATCAGTAACCCAAGCAAATGTGTGTTTCAGAGACGCTCTGGGCCTGAGATCCTGTGAATGAGGACACCATTGAATGAAACCAACTCCAGTTTCGGGTATGAAAACACACAATCTAAATAATTTGTTGTGTTTGTGCATCTTTGTCTTGCGGAGCTGACAATCGGCCTCCAGAAATAGCTCTAATTGGAAGATGACATGTCTCTAAAGAGCCCTCTTTTGATACACAGTTGTCTCATGATGTTCTCTTACAGTCGTGCACGATGAAAGAGATTTACTGAGATTTGGCTGTTCCAGGAAGAAAATGTTTTGTTTTTTTTTCTCAACAAAATTGATGTTTTTTTTCCTTTTCCCATGATCTCTATCTGTCTGTCTTTCACACCTTGCTGCCAAGTTTTTTTTTAGTCTTCCCTTAGAGGTAAAAAGAAGTTCAAAATATGTGATATACAATGTTAGCTGACATTGCGTTTAGTTGGAAATGTAAATATCTGCTGCACTCTTTCCTCCTAAAAACAAAATAAACACACAAAAATGAGAGCTGTGAGAAAACAGCACTAAAGAAAGCATCTAATGTAGCGATTATAGATGTGTTTGCACAATTCGGCACTCCAGTCACGTCACGTTTATTTATACACTTTATACAATTGGTATTAAACATGAAAAAACAGTAACAGCATCAGAAGTACATCTTCATTTTCTACTGTAAAGCTGCTCCTCCGGTGTGTTCTGACATGTTTCACTCACGGACGGAAGATTTCCATATCAAAGAAGGCGGAGCCTCAGAGCCACACCCACCTATTACGCATTCGCCACGGACCAATGGTAGTTCGAAGGTGTTTAACCAGCCAGATTGAACTTTTCTGGAAAGTTCGCTTTGGCAATCTGTTTCAAACTTCAGAAGCAAACATGATTTGGACTGATTTTGTTGGAAATTACTAGTTCGTTCTTAGATCTCGCTTAAAGTATATCGGCAAAATTTGCTCTGGCAAAATTTGCTCTCTTTAATATTGAACTATCTTGTTGCTATGGAATTCAAATGGGTTGTTAACACCATTTCATGTTTCATGATTTTAAACCTGGCAAGACCAAGTCCCAACACAACTCATGGCTCACAGGATGACACATTCTGCATGTCTTCTCAAAAGCAGAGTTTATTTGAGCAGGCTGTTTTACTAGGCCTGTATCATCTGATATGCAAGTCCTCAGGGAACCGAGAATGATCTCTGTCTGAATCAACAGTAAGAGGAAGTGTGTGAGGTGCCAGAAATGGGCGCCACACTGGCTCAGTGGCCACGTCACTTCACAATGCAAACTGCAGAACGTCCTGTTGTCTGACTATCCAAACTTATGCAATCCAGTCTTCTCATGCTTTCTGAAAAATATTAGACACTATTGTTTTTAAGCATGATAAATAATGTCAGAATTAACTAAGCCTGTTTCCACCTCAGACTAAAACATTTTAAAAGATAATTGCGACTTTATATCTCACAATTGTGTTTACATCTCACAATCGTGATTTTTTTTTCCTCAGAATTGCATTATATAAACTTTTTTTGCAATTTCAAGTTTATATCTCGCAATTCTGACATAAGAATTATTATTATTTAGTCTGACAGAATTGCGATATTTAAACTCACAATTGTATGTTATAGTCAGAATTGCGAGATATAAACTCAATTGCGAGAAAATTCTGAATTGGCACAAAGTTTATTTCTTCAAATTCTGACTTTTATAACTCTTCATATGCAATTCTGAGGGGTGAAAAAGCCCAGAGAGACTTTTTGGTATCCAGAACAAATCCAGGCAAATTGCAACAGTTGTCTAAAGTAATTAACTAATAAAACTTTTTTATTGGAAATGGTTTAAAACTACATAAAACAGCAGCTCACACTCATCAAATTTAGCAATGTGGAGTTATACACATACACACACACACACACACACATATATATATATATATATATATATATATATTAGGGCTGTGCAAAAATTAATTGCGATTAATCGCATCCAAAATAAAAGTCTGTGTTTACATAATATATTTGTGTGTGCTGTGTATAATTATTTTGTATATATAAATACATATGCATGCATGTATATATTTAAGAATTATTTGCGCTTAAATTTTGTATATATATATGTATATAAATACAAAATCTATATTATATAAATATAAATATTTTATATATGAATAACACATTTTCTTAAATTTATACATGCATGTGTCTGTATTTATATATACAAAATAATTATATACAGTACACACAAATATATTATGTAAACACATAAACACAGACTTTTATTTTGGATGCGATTAATCGCAATTAATTTTAGCACAGCCATAATATATATATATATATATATATATATATATATCATTGTATGTACAGGAACGTATGTGAGGATTATTCTGGTTTTATTTAATTTGGCAACATTGAATATTAAATGCGTTTTCAATGCGTAGCAAATGCGGAAAAAAATTTGATCTCGTCTAACAACTTTATATGAAAATGTCGTTACGTCTTCAGAAAACAGTGGCCAACGTTTACTTTTACATTGCTACCAAAATAATAAAAATACATCAATACATAAATGATTGATATTCATTATAGTGCCCACTTCTAGTAGTAATGTTACTTCTATTTTTTTATAAATATATATCAAAATTCACAATTGGAGCCCATCTGACTTGGAGACCTGATTTATCTGTGGTGCAGAGTACGGTTTAATTAAAGCAGCTTAATTAAGTGTACAATCTGTCTGAACAATGTCAGATTCCTCTGAAATGAAGCTCCGCAGCATCTGTGTGGGCATGTGATGGTGTGAAGGTCAGTATGTGCTGTAATTCCGTCCCTTCTGTTCACATAAAGCTGTAACCCTCAGCCACAGTCTTTAGTTCTGGCATGACAAATACAAGGCTCTGAGGCTTGAGGCTTTTTAAGGTGTGTGCAATGTTTAAAACGGTTTGAAAGCAGCTTTAATTAGCTTCTGAAAGAGTAGAAATCACCCTTAGACAGCAACAGACACCTTCTAGTGCCCACAATCAAATGGTGTGAGAAGTTCCACACACACCTGAGACCAGAGCATGTTAGAACAGAGACTGTTGGGTCAAATGAGGCTCTTCGTCAGGCATACTGTAGTTTGGTCACCGGTTATCCATTGAACAGCAGTTCTGTACCTGTTAGTATCACAGGTGATGGAATCTTTGAAAATGTGTGTATACCTGTTGCCAATTGGTTAAAACCATTTGGTTTTAAATCTCAAGAAGCAATTGAGGAGTGCTGTCCTGACTCGCCCTTTTTTCCCCTCAGAAATTTCCCACTAGGTCTTTGAGGCTTTGTTTGTTTCAGCCCTTGCGTGACTAGCAACAAAAGCTTTAGGCCTTTTGCTCTAAACGTTTGTAAAATTTAGAAGGTACAAGAAAGATTAAAGAAGCCTTTAATCTGGATTTTGCTGTTTTTAAAAGGACAAGTTGCCAGAATCTCCCAAAACACAGTTGTATTATTTTGTCTTGGCGATATGGCCAAAAACATTATCACAATATTTTTTTTCATATCATATGACATTCAACATATTTGTTAGACCTTGATAATGAATGTAAGCATGTAAACACCACAAACGGTAGTAAATACCTTGTAATGTAGGTCCCCATGAGATTGTCCATAAATTCTGTTTCCATTTAATTTTTAACAATTATCGCCCAGCCCTGTTGATTGTTGATTAGTCTGTGAAAAAAAAAAGTATTGAGAATTGTAAGAATTGTAAGATAGGGAAGTTGGTAGGTAGACAAGATAGACAGCTGGATTTATATAACTTAGATTTCTTTCATCCACAAGTTTCCGAGGGGCGCTCCTGTAAAAAATAAAGTGGGTGAAACTTCCGGTGAGGCGGCGGAAGTAGCATTCCAATGGTATTTTGTGTGTTAGTTAGCGAAGAGGCTAGCTGTTTTTCAGAGAATTATTTTACTATTTAAAGACGCAAATCTTTATGAGAGATGTCGTTACGGAGCTCAGGGACAACATGTGCCGTTCGCGATTGCCCAGCTAGGATTTTTTTGTTCTAAAAATGTTCTGAGAACATTACCATGCAGTGTTCTAATAATGTTTTCAGCGGGTAGTTTTCTTTTGGTTCCTAAAATGTTCTCTTAAAAGTTCTAATAACATTCTCTAAAAACATTCTAAATATGTTAAATGCTAACATTGTTAGAACATTATTTCCTGACGTTCTTATAACATTTTCAGCGGGTAGTTTTCTTTTTGTTCCCAGAATGTTCTCTTAAAAGTTCTAATAACATTGTCTAAAAACATTTTAAATATGTTTATTGCTAACATTGTTAGAACATTATTCCCTAATGTTTTTATAACATTTTCAGCGGGTAGTTTTCTTTTGGTTCCTAAAATGTTCTCTTAAAAGTTCTAATAACATTGTCTAAAAACATTTTAAATATGTTTATTGCTAACATTGTTAGAACATTATTCCCTAATGTTCTTATAACATTTTCAGCAGGTAGTTTTCTTTTTGTTCCCAGAATGTTCTCTTAAAAGTTCTAATAACATTCTCTTCTACATATGTTATGTACATATAACATTCTAAATATGTTAAATGCTAACATTGTTAGAAAATTATTCCCTGACGTTCTTATATCATTTTCAGCGGGTAGTTTTCTTTTTGTTCCCAGAATGTTCTCTTAAAAGATGGCATAACATTCTCTAAGAACACTCTGAAAATGTTTTGTGATGACCTTCTATAAAGGTTTAATCATAACATTTTTAAAACATTATCCCCTAACTTTCTTATAAAGTTTTTAGCGGAAGTTTATTTTTGTTCCCAAAATGTTCTCTTAAAACCCCTCAAAAATGATTAGCTATAACATTGTTAAAGCATAACATTTTATTAATCTCAAAACTAAAACATCAAAATCTAACAGGTTTATAAATGGCATCCACATAAATTATTAGAACTTCTGCGTACAGTAAATGCCCAACATTAGCTACATGAAGAACTCAGTAAAGTCACTCATGCGTCTTGACTCCAGTGTTTGCTCAGAGCACTCGAGTCATCATCAGTTTTTGCTTGTTTTGGTTCTTGCAGAAAAATAATCCAGGAATCTGTATTAATAATAGTGTTCTACTATTCTCTCTTCTAGTTGTCCAGCTGCTCCCCCAGTTAGCAGCATTGAGCTCTGTTCTCTGTGTGCACGCCACGGTAGAGTTTTTCCTCATAGCCTAAAAAAGAAGATCATGCAAAAGTGTAAACATAAAGAATACACATACATTAAGATCACAAGCAATATTGACATTGAAAACTTTCAAAATTAGCCAGCCTAATTAGCAGTCAGAAATTATGTAAAGACTAATTTATTGAAAGTATAAATATGATAAATTATGAGTATCTTTTTTGTTTCTGTAATTTAAAACATACTTAATCCATGTATCCAATATCTTAATCCAATAAAGTTTTAAAAATGGATATTTTTCTTACACAAATGCTTCGCTTTAAAAGGGCTTTATAACCCCGCCAGAGTCATGTGGTGGATTACTTTTATCATGGATGGATGCGCCTTGATGGACGGCCATTCACTGCCATTCTAAAAGTCAGAAGAGTCAGAGCATTTTTTTAAATATAACTCAGATAGTATTCATCTGAAAGAAGAATGTTATATACCAACACTATCTCACGACCAATTCGTACACCTGAAGCCTTGAGAAACGCTCTTTCCAATTCATTAACGTTAACCTCTAACGTTATATGAATTACTGAAATATTATTAACTTTTACTTTCAAAAGACATTAAGATCACTTTTAAGTAAAAATAGGCTACAGTATTCGTATGCATAGAACACAATACCGGCATTATAGTAGGCTACCTTGGTTGTAAATGGAGACTTTATTGTGTCATCGGTAAGTTAATCATCTTGAAACAGTCCGTTTGGAGTCTGCATTAAAACAAATCTAGCTGTTATTCAAAAGTAGCATACACTCAGTCGATTTATTGCGACTGTCATACAATTCTAAGAAAGTAGAAAGTTAGGTCTAATACTGAAAGACATCAAGGATAAGAGAAAGCTATGTAAACTGAAAAAATACACACAAAAACTTACAGTTGTGAAAGAGTTCCGTTGACCAGGAGTTCTGTTGTTTTGGGCCAATGTGTCGCCAATTTAGACAACGGACATTCTGCGCCGATTTCTTCAACAGAAACGTTGCTTTATTTGCGCTGTTTGTCGACGAGTTCAAATGTTCTTACGTCATGGGAACATCGCGCTGTGATTGGTGGTTTTAAACGTCGATCTACAGCGACCTCCAATCAGCTTCTCATCTCTTGTAAACGCATTTGTCGCAACAGTTCAGTTCAGAGTAGCCTAATATATCCTCAAAACACTTTACGTATGCTGTTTTGACAATGTTCCTCTTTTATGCCATTATTCTATAGGTTAAAATAATTCTAAAATCTGTTACCTAAACAGCTTCCTTAAAATATCCTTACAATTTTATGAGCTTTTGTTAACATATATTATGAGATTTTGTCATCTCAGGTTAATGTCCACAAAACATTTGATGAATGTTGCTTTGATAATGTTCCTCCTTTGTTATTGTGCCAATGATTTATAAAAGATAACAACATTTCGACAAAAAATCCTCAAAATGTATCATGCAAAATGTTTGTTAAAAAGTCAATTTAAAGGAATGTTTTATTAAAAACATTTTATCATCTCAGGACTAAATAGCCTAATATCCTCAAAACATTTTGCGAACGTTAATTTGATTATGTTCTTCCTCTGTTGTAGGCCTACATTCAATATTTTATGAAAGATCATTCTATAAACTTTTACCTCATCAACATCCTCAAAATGTTACATTTAAAACATTCTAGTTTTGTTAACACGTCACATTACAAGAATGTTTTATAAAAACATTCAGTCATCTCAGGCCTCAATGATATCCTCAAAACATTTTTCGAACGTTGATTTGATAATGTTCCTCCTCTGTTATTATGGAACATTGTTTCAGTGTTTTATTGAGAACGTTGTAATATCTGTTATCTCAACAACATTCCCAAAACATCCTTAACATGTTACAGTGTTAATGTTTAAACACGTCACATTACAAACATTTTATTAAAAAATATTCCATCAACTCAGGCCTCAATGATATCCTCATTTTGCGAACGTTGATTTGATAATGTTCCTCCTTTGTTTTTATGGGACATTGTACCAATGTTTTATTGAGAACATTGTAATATCTGTCATCTCAACAACATTCCCAAAACATCCTCAACATGTTACAGTGAAAATGTTCTAGTTTTGTTAACACGTCACATTACAAGAACATTTTATAAAAAACATTCCATCATCTCAGGACTAAATAATATCCTCAAAACATTTTACGAACGTTAATTTGATTATGTTCCTCCTCTGTTATTATGGGACATTGTTTCAATGTTTTATAAAAGATCATTCTACAAACCTTTTCCTCATCAACATCCTCAAAATGTTAAATTTAAAACGTTCTAGTTTTGTTAAACACGTCACATTACAAGAACGTTTTATAAAAAACATTCCATCAACTCAGGCCTCAATGATATCCTCATAACATTTGCGAACGTTGATTTGATAATGATATTCCTATGTTTTTATGGGACATTGTACCAATGTTTTATTGAGAACATTGTAATATCTGTTATCTCAACAACATTCCCAAAACATCCTCAACATGTTACAGTGAAAATGTTCTAGTTTTGTTAACACGTCACATTACAAGAACATTTTATAAAAAACATTCCATCATCTCAGGACTAAATAATATCCTCAAAACATTTTACGAACGTTGATTTGATAATGTTATTCCTATGTTTTTATGGGACATTGTTTCAATGTTTTATAAAAGATCATTCTACAAACCTTTACCTCATCAACAACCTCAAAATATTAAATTTAAAACGTTCTAGTTTTGTTAAACACGTCACATTACAAGAACATTTTATAAAAAAACATTCCATCAACTCAGGCCTCAATGATATCCTCATAACATTTTGTGAAAGTTGATTTGATAATGTTATTCCTATGTTTTTATATGGGACATTGTAGCAATGTTTTATTGAGAACATTGTAATATCTGTTATCTCAACAACATTCCCAAAACATCCTCAACATGTTACAGTGAAAATGTTCTAGTTTTGTTAACATGTCACATTACAAGAACATTTTATAAAAAACATTCCGTCATCTCAGGACTAAATAATATCCTCAAAACATTTTACGAACGTTAATTTGATTATGTTCCTCCTCTGTTATTATGGGACATTGTTTCAATGTTTTATAAAAGATCATTCTACAAACCTTTACCTCATCAACATCCTCAAAATGTTAAATTTAAAACGTTCTAGTTTTGTTAAACACGTCACATTACAAGAACGTTTTATAAAAAACATTCCATCAACTCAGGCCTCAATGATATCCTCATAACATTTGCGAACGTTGATTTGATAATGTTATTCCTATGTTTTTATGGGACATTGTACCAATGTTTTATTGAGAACATTGTAATATCTGTCATCTCAACAACATTCCGAAAACATCCTCAACATGTTACAGTGAAAATGTTCTAGTTTTGTTAACACGTCACATTACAAGAACATTTTATAAAAAACATTCCGTCATCTCAGGACTAAATAATATCCTCAAAACATTTTGCGAACGTTAACCTGATAATGTTCCTCCTCTGTTATCATGGAACATTGTTTCAATGTTTTATAAGAGATCATTCTACAAACCTTTACCTCATTAACATCCTCAAAATGTTAAATTTAAAACGTTCTAGTTTTCTTAACACGTCGCATTACAAGAATGTTTTATAAAAAACATTCAGTCATCTCAGGCCTCAATGATATCCTCATAACATTTTGCGAGCGTTGATTTGATAATGTTCCTCCTTTGTTTTTATGGGACATTGTACCAATGTTTTATTGATAACATTCTAATATCTGTCATCTCAACAACATTCCGAAAACATCCTCAACATGTTACAGTGACAATGTTCTAGTTTTGTTAACAAGTCACATTACAAGAACGTTTTATAAAAACATTCCATCATCTCAGGCCTAAATAATATCCTCAAAACATTTTGCGAACGTTGATTTAATAATGTTCCTCCTCTGTTATTATGAGATATTGTGCTAATGTTTTATTGAGAACATTGTTTAATCTGTTATCTCAGCAACATTCCCAAAACATTCACAAAATGTTACAGTGAAAATGTTATATCTTAGTTTACATTTAACCTTATAGGAACATTATTTGAAATGAGAAAACATCCTTAAAACATTATTTAAACATTGCATGCAAATGTTTTATTTAAAACATTAACCAAACCTCCAGGGAATGTTAGCCAAAGTTCTGAGAACGTTCCCTGTTAGCTGGGTGTACGTATAACCGGACTAAACTAGTTCAGTGGCTTAAACGTGATTGTTTTGAACATAAGCTGAAAACGAAATCAGAGTGCTCCTGCCAGCGTCTCTGATCCTGCCAACGACTGTAGTTTCCATCACCTCCCAAAAGACGACGAATCTTCCTGTGTACATTTGTTTAAATTCTTAATATTCTATAAACTCTCTCAGCATGTGATTGGCTGTTCGCTACTGATGTTACACCTAAACTCAGGATCAAAGCCTGTGTTGACAGAATACCAAATGTGCAGTTAATGTATTCAAGTAGCACATTCATTTATATTTTTGAATAAACTCCAAAGCACAATGACTAAGTGTGTATTTTTTATTTTAATTGTTTGTCAGCTCACACATCTGTCTGTCACCATGCCTTGATGAGTATTGATTATTAATAATGTTATATTATAATACTCCCAACCAACTACTGCGGAGGGTAAAGGTACTGTTATTTCACCCTTATTAATTTCGTTGAGGTTGTGTTCCCACATCGTTAGCTAGTTTGGATCGCTATAACTTGAATGACTATCAACTGTTGAATGAACGAGTGTCAAGCATGTCAAGTCGCGCTTTGTTTACTTCGAACCGGAAGACGCGCCCACTTTTGATGCAAGGCCTCATGGGGCGTAGGATACTTGTGGATAGTTGGTGTAGAATTTGAACTTAAAGTCCCTCTGTAGTCAATAATTGTATCCCTTAAAACTCATCTTTGATGACCAAAATTACATATTTCAAAGTTTTCTCCAGTGAAAAAAAATTCTTCATACCTTAAAATAGTCTCTGCACCCTTGCTTCATTTAGTACACGCGATCTATGAATATGCTAATTAGCCCCACCTCCACTCACTCACACACGCTCCAAAATCCACTCGGCCAACTCACTGAGGTAAACGCTGCTCAATGGTGTCGCTCTCGACAACGTCGGACACATAACGGTAATTAAGATATGATTAGCCTTTTGCTTGAATATGTTAGCAAACCGCTAATAATGTGTTGCTAATGTTACACAAACGATGTTCTCATTCGCCATCTCAGTCTGCCTTTTAACAATCATCAGAAACACTTTGAACAACTCAGAACATCCATGGAAAAAGGCATATTTTATCATAACATCATGATAATACACCATACACCCGCTATATTTTTAAATATACATGATTTTTTCATATCAACAGAAAAATATACCGGTATAACCTGGCATCTCTCGAAACTCCCCTGCCAGTTCGCTGTTAATGATATTTTAAAGCCCGTCGGCACATTGACCTGATTGGTCAAGTCAAGTCAAATATATTTATAAAGCGCTTTTCACAATACAGATTGTATCAAAGCTGCTTCACAATATCAATCAAGACAACTTAACAGTATTTGTTTATTCATGAAAAAAAAATAGACAATCAAGTTTGGTAGAGCTGATCAATGATGGGTCATTTAATTTGAATATCCCCAACTGAGCAAGCCAAAGGCAACAGTGGCAAGGAACCAAAAAACTCCAAGTGACCCGATGGTGTCCTAAAACTCCATCAGATCACCCAATGGAGAAAAAAAAAAAACCTTGGGAGAACCCAGGCTCATTCGGGGGCCAGTTCTCCCCTGGCGTTTATGAACTAGAGGCCAAATTTACAGTAACTGTAAGATAAAAAAAAAAAAAAATTATGTGAATGCCTGGCTAAATAAATGCGTCTTTAGTCTAGCTTTAAACTGAGAGAGCGAGTCTGAGCAACAAACAATATCAGGAAGGCTATTTCAGAGGAATGACCAGAAGCCTCGAATTTAGTGATCTTAAAGAGCGCGATGGGTTGTAGGGCGATACACTGTAAAAAATATTTTCAAGATTTGTTATCACAACATATTTTCTTTTGTCAAATCAACTTTATAATAATTTATTTAGTTGAGATAACTTATTATTTTGAGTTTCTGATGATTAAATTAATCTCCTTCATTGTATTAACTCACTTTTTCCAGTTCAATCAACTTAAAATTTTAAGGCAACCCAGGTTACTTACTTTTTTAAGTTAAACCAACAATTTTTTTTACAGTTTAGTAATAACAACATTTTTTCCAATACCGATAAGTATTACCTCTGTCTTGTCTGGATTTAATAATTAAGAAAGTTATGCGTCATCCAATCATTTATATCTTTAACACATGTTTATTTATTGGCCTGTTTATTTATTAGTCTAGCCACGGTGTTAAATAAAAACCTTGGATTATTTTGGTTGTTTTCTATTAGTTTGCTGAGGTGCTCAGCCCTGGCTGTTTTAAGGGCTTTTTTATAATGTGACATACTGTCTTTCCATGCGATTCTAAAGACCTCTAAATTAGTTTTTTCCATTTACACTCTAGATTACGAGTTTCTCTCTTTAAAACATATGTAGTATTATTGTACCATGGTGCTATACTTTTTTCTCTGACCTTTTTTAATCTAATGGGTGCAACAATATCTAATGTTCTAGAGAGAGTGGAGCTCATAGTGCTAGTTAGTTCGTCTAGTTCATCTGTTTGTTTGGGTTCAGGCAGCAGCTGAGTGAGATCAGATAAGCTATTTGAGAAAAAATGATCTATGGTGGATGGAAGAATTGTTCTACCTGGTCGATAACGTGGCGCAGCATGACATATTACAGCAGTACGTAATATGCAAGTAACCATATAATGGTCAGTGACATCGTCACTTTGTGGAATGATATCTATATCGGTTGGATCGGTTCCATATGATATAAATAAATCGAGTGTATAAGACGATGAGTTGGTCCGGTGATGTTTTGCTTGACCCCGAAAGAGTTTAATAAATCTGTGAACGCAACCCCTAACGCATCATTTGAATTATCTACGTGTATGTTACTGTAAAATCCCCAACAATTAATGCTGATCTGATCTGCAAACTCTTTTAAGAAGTCGGCGTAAGGCCCTGGAGGTCTATATACGGTAGCCAATGCTAGAGATAAAAGGGATTTCTTTCTTACATCAAACGAATTAAACCTACGACGAGTTTTCTGAATAAAATTAAGGATATCTCTGTAGATTGTTGCAACACCACCGCCACGACCGATCAGACGGGACTCATGCTTATAACAGTATCCAGGCGGCGTAGACTCAGGTTTCAGTAAGGCACAGAACATCGAAATTATTATCTGTGACCATTTCATTTACAATACTTTAGGTGTGAGCGATCTAATGTTTAGAAGACCTAGGTTTAGAAATTGTTTTTGTTCACTAATAGCAAGATTTTTTTGTTTGAATAACAATAAGATTTTTTCTTGATCCCATAGTAGATTTATTTGATTTAAATAGTAAACGAGGAATAGACACAGTTTCTATGCCATGTTCTACACTAGTATTAATATCAATTAAACTGTGATTTGGATTTTTGGTTACTAGTCAAACGGTATTTAACATTTTGGTGATGTTATCCGATAGAAGATCCGGCCCAGCTTCTACTTGGATGTAAGCCATCAGCGCGGAAGAGCCTCGGTCGCTCCCAAAACAGATTCCAATTATTTACAAAGAGCAGTTTCTGCTCAGTGCACCATGACTGTAGCCATTTATTTAGCGCGAATAATCTACGGAACTTTTCATGTCCTAGTCGGTACGTAGGAAGCGGTCCAGACACTATAATCGATGTTTCAGGCGATGTGCTGCGTACCGTATCAATAAGGCTCCTGAAGTCTTTCTTCAGAACCTCCGTCTGTCGGAACCTAGTGTCGTTAGATCCCGTGTAAAATCTCAGTTACCCGCGCAGTGATATCGAGGACGCGAGCACCAGGAAAGCAATGACTGTGCACCTTACTTTTACCTAACGTAGTTACAAGGTAGTTTGCGACATCATAAACACCAGCGATTTCAAATTGCGTTTTTGAGACTGTATTTGGTTCACTGCAGTTTTAAAGAGAAAATACTCAGCAATGAGACTCAGACTTATGAGTTTGCACATGGTTTGTCTTAAAGCATATTAAAAACATGTAAGCAACATTAAAAGCTTGATTTTCACCACAGGGGGACTTTAAGACCAAATGTTGGACAGATTGAGTGATGAGATATCTGTTCAGATAAGAGGATAAGATCTTGTTGTGTGAACTTTATCAGTTCAGATGGGATTGCTGATTAAAGTCAACTGTCTTGAGTTGGCGTTTACAAACATTTAGTTCTACTTGCTGTGTTTGGTTGTGTAGGCCCGTTGTATTTTTGCATTGTGGGTAGAGGATGACGCCAAGAGGGGAAAATAAGCCTGCCAATAAGTGGCACATTTTGGCAGTGACCCCCTCACGTGCGCGTGTGCGTATATATGTATGTCCCAGCCTGTGCCCCGCAGCACATTAGCAGCATGCGCAGGGAACACCATCGATTTCTTAGTGGCACCACACTGTGACACACCAGCCAATTCTCCCTTCATTTTTCCCATTTTACCAGTCAGGAACTTTAAAAATAGGCACAGCAATAAAGAAGGCTTTCTTCCTGCAGGCAGGGGAAGGTGTGACCCAGGAAGAAGTGGAGAGAATCTGAGCGCTAACCATGGCCTGCTATTATGGTTTATGCATTCGTGTTGCTTTCTGACTACAGGGAGTGATCTAAAACTTTACTTTCGTTGATTGGCTCAAACTTACTCGCCCACAAAGTTGTTTTGTGTATACTGCCTCAAGCAACCACATGTCAAGATTATATCGAATGGTCAAATATGTGATAATTGGACCTACAGGGTAAGGATTTGTGTTGCTTTTCCACTACACAGTACCAGCTCGACTCGACTCGCCTTTGTTTGGGATTTCCACTGTGTAAAAGTTGTACCTGTACCTCCGGCGAGGTTCTGAGCAAGCTGAGGCGAGCTAAGGCGATCCTAAAATGTGATGTGAAAACAATGCCGACTGCTGATTGGTCAGAGAGAATCGTCACTATTCACTGCGTCATCATCGCATCCGCCCGGCGCAGTATCCAGCTCCAGCATAACCCCGCCATTTTTAAATAGTTTGGCCAGAGATAGTTACTAAACTATTTTTATGGCAACTCTGAAGAATACGCTGTGGTCTTACGAGGAGGTGCAGAGTTTCCTTTGTTGGGTTGTCGAAGAGAGGATCCAGCGAGAGCTTGATGGGGCAACGAGGAACGAAATGCGTCGCTATGACGACCGGGTACTATTTGTGGCGGTACTGTCTACAATGGAAAACGGAGCGAAACGTGAGTCAAGTCGAGCTGGTACTGGTATTGGAAAAGCGCCACTAGTTTCTGCAAGTGCTTAAAGGGATAGTTCTCTTTGAAATTAATTTTTGATATGTTTTAGCTTACCTCAAGGGCATCCAAGATAAAGGTGTCTTTGTTTCCGCAGTATTTTCAATTTTGGCATTTTTCAGTCAAACCGTTGTTGTCAGTCATCAGTCATTCACTGGAGGCTAAGGGGGTCCACCAAAGAGCATGCACAGAGAAGTCCAAATGAAACATGATTTAATGACTCGTAAATGTAAGAACACGTTGATGGCCTAAGACACAAAACGAGCGGTTTTTGTGAGAAAACGAACAGTATTTATATCGTTTTTGCCTCGTGTAATCACAGTGACGTCCAAGTGATCTGAATCAGTTGTGCAATGTCCAACTGAACCGAACTGAATCAGTTCAATGTTACGCCAGGAAGTGATCGCTTTCGTGTGACGTCACTCAATATTTACACGGAGATTTCGGAAGTTTTACCTTCTACTAAACATATTTAGATATACCGAAATCGTCTTCCATTGCGGTTTCCTGTATATCTAAATAAGTTTAGTGTGAGGTAAAACTTCCGAAATCTCTGTGTAAATATTGAGTGACGTCACACGCAAGCGATCACTTCCGGCGCATGCGCAGACCAAAGCGCCCGTGCCGTCAGATTATTTTGTCATGGCTATGATTACAAGAGGTAAAAACGATATAAATACTGTTCGTTTTCTCAGACAATGGTGTGCTGAGCTGAAACTTGCGTATGTCATGAAGAAAAGCAAACATTCAATAGGAAAATTTGACTGCAGTAGCCACCGTTTAACCTGAAGAGGGCAGCACTAAGACGGTTTTACACCATATATTGTAGAAATAAAACACTTTATACCCAAATGTCAAAAAAAGTTACTCGAATCAATGGTAAACATTAAAAGGCCCCATTATTTCAGATCATTAACTAGAAAAAGTTGGTTTAGGGTTTTGCAGCAGACGTTTTTGGCAGCTCTGTGCATTAGTAGGATGACACTGGGTTCATCTTACAATCTAATGCTGTTGCCGGATAACTTCATCACTGTTTGAACGGGATTAGGTTTCTAAACACCATTTACCAATATTAACATAGGA
Source organism: Pimephales promelas (assembly GCF_016745375.1). Next base: position 6,748,306 of record NW_024121388.1, on the reverse strand, counting down.
TGACAGGATAGAGATCTCTGTAGTAGTGGCTGAACTGAGCAGTTTGTGATCTGCACCTTTGTCAATTTCATATTCTTTTTATGTCAGAAGGAGCTTTTATCAAGTATCATTAATAAAAGCTGTTAAACATAAACTGTTGTTTCACACAGACAGTTGGCAATACGTTTTAAATCCATAGTAAAGATTTGCTAGACAGTGCAATAAGAAATTTTGAGTAAAAGTACGAGTAAACATTTTATGGAAATGAGACATTTCTAGCAACCTGGGAACAACCAAAAAACAGTTGGTAATTATTTCAATATCTTGTGTTAAAAAAATCGTGTGGGATCCCAATTGCAAAGTTCGTCTATGTTTTACAAATTTGCCTAACTCCCTTTGGGAAAACTAGTATTGTCTGAACTGAATCAGAGAGAGTATTTTGAATTGAAGCTGATTTTGAATGACCGTGGGTCAGCCCGACGTGCCTCTGTAAGTGATTGGATCCCAACCGCACACCCACTTTTTCAATTCTATACATAGCTTCGTGTGATCGATAAGAGTCATGCTGGCATTGGTTTAACAGTTTGTCTATTGGAAACACACTCCAACATGTAATCAATCACCCACTTTAGAACAAGTCCACTTTCCCCCCTCGTGCCTCTATATTTGTGTCTATAAAGCTCTGTATCCAGTTTCCCTTTTTCTCTTTCTTCTTCCATTCTCATCTTCCCTCAATTCACTACACAGATTATGATAAACACCTCGTTTCACAGTAGACTGATGTTTGAGACTTTTTTGCTCCTCGATTTCTCTGTATCAACTCGTGCTGTCTGTTACATTCATAGCTGTTTTTATTGGTTGTGGGGCTTTAACTGCCCAATGGTGCTGATCAAAGCCTATTGATTCAAACTGCTTTTTTGACGTTGCCGCTTAGAGAGGAAGAGGCAGGGTGGCACATTGCAGAGAGACGTTTTTGCACAGGACAGGGTTGAAGGCTACTGCTACTTTGGATTCTCACACTTCTCTCTCGGCAGGAATAACGGACAGTGTATGGAAACACACTGATCTACCAGAATGACGAGTGCTGCTCCCGCCCGGAAACCGTACCGAAAGGCACCTCCGCAGCACCGCGAGACTCGCCACACTGTTCCAGTATTTCGAGAAGATGTCAGTGGGAGTGCCTTGCCATCCGGCAGCCCTGCGTCGTCAGCCCAGCCTGACCCCTGCCAGGTAACTTTCTCCCGAAATCATGCACCTATTTTGCAGCGTACACAATTTACAGGCCCTTACCCACAATGCCCTGAAAAACCCGTATGGTCGCAAGCATCTGACAGCGAGCTGGATGTCTCGAGTCTGTCTAGTTTGGAGCTTAGTGTCCTCCCTCCACCACGAATCTTCAGCCACTGTTCTCTCGGCATGAGACTACCTCCCAAGCATCTTCGGCAACAAAGAATGAACCGCTTTTTCAGTCGTAGTGATGACCTACTGGCACTCTCTGCTGACGACGATCTCTCCTCCTCGGAAGAGTCCCGGCATTGCATTCGAGGCAGTTCCCCGTCACACTCCAGCAGGAGTGCCGAGCGCTCTTTGGTCTTCAATGAGAAAGCGGAGATATTCGTACCCAGGGAAAAACAGCGTTCACCGCATGTAGCATTTGTGATGGATGCCCATCCACCCAAGGGCATCCTCAAGCACTCTCATCAGTTGGGGGTGTGCTCTTCCGATAGTCTGCGCAAGTCTAAGTCGGTGGAGGTGCTAGGCCGGAGGCAAAGTCGTGGACGTAGCCAGAAACCCAAAAGCATGTCCTTGGACAGGGAAAAGGGCGCGCGAGTCTCTCCCACTGGACGTGCTACTTCCACATCGTCTACATCTCCCAGCTCTATGCCACCGGATTGGAAGATGCAGCTTCTTGAGGAAAAGGTCAAATTTTCCCAATTTCTGGAT